>PVJS01009015.1:0-31091 GCA_004027185.1 Glis glis
CCCTCTCCCTCTTCCCCTCCCTCCCTCTCCCTCTCCCCCTCCTTCTCTCCTTCCTGGCTGTCATGAGTTGAACATCTTTCCTCCGCCATGCCCTGCCACCATAGTGTTTCTGCCTCCAAGCCGGCCAGCCGTGGACTGAATCTCTGAAATTGTGAGCCACATGAACCTTTCTTCCTTTAAGTTGTTCTTGTTGGGTATTTTGGTTACAGGAACCCAAAAACTTAATAATATAGTGACCAAGGAGATAGGACTCAGGAGAAATCAAACCTGTTGACACTTTATCTTGGACTTCTAGTCTATGAAATTGCATGCTGTTGAAGCTGCCTATCAGCCTGTGGTGTTTTGATTTGGCCGCCCTTGCACCTAAGTGCCTTGTCTGGTGCCCACAGTTAGTATAACTCGCTGTATTGTACAGATGGTTAAGAGCAGTACTAGAGAGAAAAAAGAAAGAGAAGAAAACAGAACATAACCATGACTTCGTAGATCGCCTCTCTCTCGGACATTTGACTAAATGAGAGTTATTGAACGCATTGTGGTTTTTTAAAATTGGAAATTAGGATAGATTTGATTATGGAAATAGACCAGTGAAAAAGCACTTTGTCTCTATCCAAGGGGGGGTGTATGTCTAGTGGAATAAATACTAAGTAACAGGATAGCAGAGGAAAAGACAAAAACATGTATAAGGAACAAGGGAGGTATATACAGGAAAGTGAATGGTTTCATTGGGGTTTTCTATGAAGGCTTCCTGTAGGATATGATATTTGGTTTGAATTTTTAAAATGACTAAGAAGTCACCATGTATGGAGATGAGGGATAGAAAAATCTCAAATCTAACAGATATCAAAGAATATTTGAGAAATTTTAGACAACCAGTGACAGATCAAACTCTAACTCTTCGTGTGCGTCTATGTGTATTTGTGTGTGTGCGTATGTGTGTGTGCGTGTGTGTGTGTGTGTGTGTGTGTGTGTGTGTCTGGAGAGAGAATATATTTATTTTTTAGAAAGCAAAGGGAGAAGAATGCTTTAATTCTCTTTCATGGTAACATTTGAGTAAAGCATTCTGTAGGCAAGTGTGTATCTATTTAATAACATTCATAATGTAATGGAGACTATCAACATGAAAGACTGACCATGCTATTTGCTCAAACTTTTTATTGAAAAAAATATATTTTTTGAGTAAAATAATGGAAGTGTTATTTTTCTATTTGAAAGCAATTTGTAGAAACAGCTGTATTTTGTTTTGATACATGTCTTACTCTGAAGACTGAATTTTCTTTCCAAAGCATGATTCAAGGGCAAAAAAAGCAAAATAATTACATTTTAAACACTTTCCTTTTATAATTAAATAAAAAAATTTGTACAAGTACAATTACCCAGGTCTGAATACTACATCCAAGAATTCTCATGAAATAAAAAGTCAATAGTTCACAAATAGTGATTAATAGATCAGATTGAGATACTATTAGTATTGATATTATAGATTAATAAAAGCATACAACTCTTGAAAATATGAAATAGAAAACTCTGAAAGTGTGAGAGTATACCAGCTCTGGGAATATATTTAAAACGTTTTGCCTAATACTTGGGAAGTTGATACAGGAGGATCACAGGTTCAAGGTCAGCCTCAGCAACTTAGTGAGGCCTTCAGCAACTTAGTGAAGCCTTCAGCAACTTAGACCCTATTTCAAAATAAAAACTAAAATAGGGTTGGGGGTGTAGTTCGGAGGTACAACACCCATGGGTTCCATCCCTCCCTCACACACACGTGCATACACACACATATTTTGTGTAACTCCCATGTTTCAAGAAGCCTATCTTATACAATGCATTGTAGTTAAAAAAACTAAATTAATTATATTTGTTTCTTCTCTTAGTTCACTTTTTCAAATTTTGTATTAACTTCAGGCAAGTCAAGAATATTTTATTAAATAATATCTTCATGAGTAAGCAGAAACACTTATGGCAGGTGTCTTTTGTTAGGATTACAACGATCAGATTCATAGATCATTCCACATCTGTTTGAGGGACTACTATAATACACACACACACACACACACACAAGCACACACATTCAGAAATGTATGATTTATGACGGCTTGACTTACGATTTCATGATGGTGTGAAAGTAATAGGCATTCAGGGAAACCATACTTTGAATTTTGGCCATTTCCTGGGCTAGCCATATGCAGTATGATGCTCTCTTTTGATGTTGAGCAGTGGCAGTGAGACCCAGTGCCGTCAGCCTCATGAGCAGGAAGGGAAATAGCTGTATACAGCGCACTGTATTGCTAAGCTATGGTGTTCAGTAGATTAGGTATATGAAATACATTTTGGAGTTATGTTTTCAACGTATGATGGGTTTATCAAAACATAACACCATCATAAGTTGGGGAGCATCCTAAATCATGATCCATAAGTAGTTTGTGTGTGTGTGTGTGTGTGTGTGTGTGTGTGTGTGTACACAGAAGCTCCTGTTAGTCCCCAGCTGAAATGATTCTGGGGCTCCCATGCCCCGCCCACAGGAGCAGCAAGCCTGTTCACATTGGGCATGTGTGTGAGCTGACTCTCAGCTGTCACCATCCATCTTTCAAGACTATCTCATGAATGGCTATCAAGCACATAGCTCTCCTTTTCCTCTCTCCTCTCAGCATCCTTCCCAATCGACATCCCCAGTTAGCAGAGAAGGGGAGCTACCAAAGGTGGCTAGTAAGCACAAGCACTTGTATTATTAGCGCCTGCCTTCCCTTTCAGCGCTCTCCAGAGGGCCATGGCTTGGAGTCCCTGGCACACACAGGGCTCCCTAATATTTCTGGTCTTTGTCCATGGTTTTTCTTGAACTTGGCATGCCTGCTTCCTTCTACCTCACCCATCCTTTCCTCTGCTTTGGAACTCAGCTTAGGCATCTATCTGCTAGGAAGTTATTCCTAAATCTTTTGTGTTGTGGTTTTGTTTTTCTTCTCAAGGTTGGGTTAGATGCCTTTTCTTTGTGTGCTCTTAATAATCCATAGATCTCTCTGTTAATATTCTATCCTATTGTACTGAAATTATACGTTCTTATGCCTCCATCCTGTCTTATTTCTCTTTATAATCCTAGAATTTAGCACTTTGCTTCATGAACTATAGCTGAAAAATGAGTGGTTATATTCACAAAAATTAGAAATGAAACTTTTGAGCCATCGCACAGCAGAAGTATACACAATACTCTAATGAGATCTCTACCAGGCCCAACTTTGAAGGCAAAGCACGTACTTCTTAAGCTAACTTTTCTCTCTCCCATTTTTCATTTTCTTGTTTTACTTGGTGAATGAGTCCTCTTTTCTTTCTTATAAGCTCCTCATTTCTCTCCATCAGAGTCTATAGACATTTGGAGAAGGTACAGGGAGAAAGAAAATTGATTTTTCATCATTGAAATACTGCTTTCATCACTATATATATAATATACATTTATTCATACTATATATATTCATCATTATATATATTTGTTAAGATAGAAAAAAGGCACTGAAATAAATTGTCTCAAAAATTGAATATTTCTATGGAATATTAAAAAATCATGCCACAATATACATTAAATTAATGTCAGCATAAAGAAGACTAATTCAGCTCTAGCATTTGATCAAATTAGTGAGTGGCCTAAACAAGCCATTTAGTCACACTGTAATCTGAAGGCAAGTCTCAAGGTTTTAAGTTTTGCTATGTGGATCTATAAACTGACCCAATTCACTTAAGTACTTTTCTGTGTAGGCAGAATGATGGCACCCCAAAGATGACCACCTACTGTGTGTCCTAGATGACCACCTATTGTGTGTCCTAATCCTGTAAATATGTTAGGTCACATGGCAAAAGAGATCTAAAATCATAGGTAGAATTAATGTGGCAAATAACCAACTTTAAATTAGGGAGATTGACCTGCATTGTGTGGGTGTGTCCAAAGTAATCATTAAAATCTTTAAAGTAAAGATGGAAGCAGAGAGGAATCAGAGAAAGAGATGTGGAAGTTGAGCCAAAGATATCCCCTGTGGAAGATGAAGGAAGAGCCACAAACCAGGAGACAAGGGCAGCTTGAGAAGCTGGAGAAGGCAAAGAGATGGGGTCTCTCCAAGAGCCTCCAGAAAAAAAAGTTCACCTTGCTAACACCTTGATTTTCCAGGTCAGATCTGTTTTGGAATGGTGGCCTGCGGAATTCTAAAATAATACATTTGTGTTGTTTTAAGTCACTAACTTTGTGGTAATTTACTACAGTTGCAATAGCCCAAACTAGAGTTTGGAAAGCAACTCAAGAAAATAAAAGCATTGCTCTAGGCTTACAGTTGTGCACTACCACACCTAGCTGGGTCCCATGTCTAATGACACAAGCCTGGCTCAGAGTGTGAAGTAGTCTCAAAAGTGATTCTTGTCTTCGAAAGGCCTTGCCTCCTCTTCCAGGAGCCCAAATACCAATGTTGACACTTAAGAAGTGTAGAATTCTGTAAATTATCTACAACTCCTTGTTTCAGACTTTTAAAAATTATACATGATTAAAGTAGCTGTTTTCTGCAAACAAGAGGAGAATAACTGCATGACATTCACATTAGATATTATTCATTAGTCCTGGGATGAGAATCTTGAAAGCTCAGAGACAATTAGCATTTACCCATTGCCTCTATTACCTTACTTTAAAGAAGTTTACTACAAATGGGTTTTAATCACTTCCCTTCCACCACTGAGGATGAAATAGCAGAATAAAGAGAAGAAATATGTGGATAATATAGCAGTAATAAAGTTTAATACAAAAACGGAGCTGTTTATTTTCCATACCGGCTATAATTATTTCTGTGTGCCTATTTACTATTTCATATAAAAGTACCTTTCTAGTAGGAGACAGTTTGCATTTCAACATCGCCCTCACTGTACCTTGCTGGCATTTGTTCTTCTCTACCACTTGGTCATGAAATGCTTTATATATTCTCTTGAGTCCCTTTATTTTCCTGTCCTGATCATTCTATATGGAGAGAAGAAAGGTTTAGGGTATATGTGTGTGTGTGTGTGTGTGTGTGTGTGTGTGTGTGTGTGCGCACGCGCGCGCGTGTGTGTGTGTATGTGTGTGTGCGTGTGTGTGTGTGTGTGTGTGCGTGTATGTGTGTGTGTGTTATTGAGGGTTGAACCTGGGGGCATTCTACCTCTGAGCTATATCCCCAACCCTATTTTATTTTTCATTTGGAAACAAGGACTCACTAAGTTGCTGAGAGCCTTACTACGTTGCTGAGCCTGGCTTCGAACCCATGATTCTCCTGTCTATCTCCCAAATACTGGGACTACAGGCATGCACCACCATGCCTAATGGTTTAGTGTTTCCTTAGAACTGCATTAGCTAACCACAAATCTTGCTGCATACTACCTGGGCACATTCCATAAGATGAAACTTCCCTAAACACCTTATCATAGAGAAGGGCCGTAACTGCCAAAGACACTCATTTCTCAGTGTGCTATTGTTGTGACAAGAAGAGCAGCAGGTAACGCTGGCTCTCCTGCCTCTGGTGCCCTTGAGCAAGGGTGTTAAGCCACTTTTCAGCCCAATGGTAATAAACAACTGCTTCAAACTAAATGGTAACAGAACAGTGTTCTGTGGACAGTTCTTGATTTAATAAATAGAAGCTCACAAGTCAGTTTTGGAAACATTAGCTTTGGGCCTTAAAAAATCTAATCTGAGTAGCTTAAAAACTGAGCTTTAACAGAAGGTAACCTTAAACATAAGGTCCTGCCAGCGTCTGCACATTGGCATTTTTGTTTTCACGATCTTTCCTGCTCTTTCCAAGCCTATAGGGATTTTGCAAATCGCACTTCATTTAGTAATTCTCTGTAAATGAAGAGAATGATACAGTTAGTGATAGACATGGCTCCTATTTTGGGTGACTGGGCAAGGATCAAGGTCTTCAAAAAACAGCAGTAAATTCTTTCATGTAGGCGTCTCTCCCACTGACTTCCATGTCAAAAGCACCACTGGTTTTCACATTTTTCATATCGTATTATCTAATTTTCACAACATTTCTACCTATTGGCATTTTTTTTATTCATTTGAAAATATCAGTAAAAAACTAGAAACAGAACCACAAATTTACTAAGGATTAGGCCAAATGCACTGTCTAAGCAATAGTAAAAGAATCAAAACTCACATTTCTAAGTTTCAATGGGGAAATTAAAACAGCCCATTGATTATTTGACACATTTTGTATATTGAAAACTTCTGAGATGAAGCACGAATTAATGTATTTCTGTCTCCCCACTAGAATGTTATCTGTGTGAAGACAGGGGTTTCAATGGTGGTTAATTGCTTTATCCCTAGCATATTTCCTGGTCTAGAGTAGGGATCTAATAAGTATTAGTTTAGTAACTCAATAAATTAAAAAGAACCTGAAAGAAACTTAAAAAAATCAGTTCCACTTAAACTTAATATGGAAATTATTTATTCCTGCAAACTTTGTGCTTTGATGAAATTAAAATATAGTCATAGAGCCGGACGTGGTGGCGCACGCTTGTAATCCCAGTACTTTGGGAGGCTGAGACCGGAGGATCCGGGTTCGCGGCCAGCCTCAGCTCTCTCTCTCTCTCTCTCTCTCTCTCTCTCTCCCTGTCTCTCTCTCTACTTAGTGAGGCCCTCCGCAACTTCGTGAGACCTGGTTTCAAAATAAAGTATAAAAAATAGGGGGTGTAGCGCGGAGGTAGAACGCCCCTGGGTTCAATCCCCGGTACTGCAAAAAAAAAAAATATATATATATATATATATAGCCATAGAGCCTTGGATGAAGATATATGTGGGTAATGCCTTCCCGAATTGTACTATCATTATACAAAAAGAAAGGGTACCTTTATAATGTATCATCTTACTTTCTGTATCCTCAACAGTTGTCAAGCCTATGAATGTGGGACAGGACTGAAGATGTGGATAAGTAGAGTTGTGTGTGTGTGTGCGTGTGTGTGTGTGTGTGTAAGTCTTCCAATTATAGATTCACAAGATAAGCTCTAGATACTTTTAAGGGTATGTCAGCGATACGTAGCTATGCATAGTTTCATCTACATTCTTGACCAGTAGGGGGCGCTGCCACCTGCCACTGAAGCATGACTTAGGTGCAAACTCTCCAAGACTCATACTTCAATGATAATGTTTATCTGGATAAAACTATAGATTTTTATTACTAAATATGTCAATAGGTCTATCAGGCAAATTAAAATCTAATAAAGTATAACATAAGACCAATTATGATACATTTTTAACAGAAAATCAGTTATAATGAAAGATAATAAATTGGCCGAATGGCAGATTATTAGCACTTAGGTACTGTAACATTACTGTAGGAGACAAGATGGGAGAATATTTATCATCATGCACCTTCTTTTCTCATAAACTCCATTTGCTCTGTTATTTGTTGGTGTTTATGCTGCTGCATTTGGCGCATGTCCTTAGACATATGCAAAAACTTGGAGAATAGAAATTAAAAGTAGAAGAAAAGCCCAAATGACTAGAAATGCTAACTTATCTAAATGTACCACAACATTTTCAGGATTCTCCTCAAAATTTTCCCATCTACTATATACAGATAGGCCCTGTACTAAACATTTATCAGATATGATCTTAGATTTTCAAAAAACATCTTCACAATTGTTCTTATTATTCTAATTCTATACGTGAGGAAATCATTATTTGAAGAGGACAGTAGACTCCTCAGGATCACACTATTTATTAGTAAGTGGCTAATTTGACCCTTAAATCTTGGTCTTTTGACTCGAATTGCTGTGTAATTATCTCCTCTCCTGAGCTACTGCTCTGATCAGCCCTTTCCCCAATCATCAACATATACCAACATATATGAGATCATTTTCTCTTCCCCATTCCAAGGGTCAACATTTGAGAACAAAATCTTACTTTATTTCATAGCAGTCACTGTGTGCTTTATAGGTTCACAGTGTGAAGGATTTTTTTTTCTTTTTTTTTTTTTGCGGTACTGGGGATTGAACCCAGGGGCATTCTACCTCCGAGCTACACCCCCAGTCCTATTTTCTTATTCTTTATTTTGAAACAGGGTCTCACTGAGTTGCTGAGGGCCTCACTAAGTAGCTGAGGCTGGCCGCGAACCTGTATCCTCCTGTCTCAGCCTCCCAAGTACTGGGATTATAGGTGTGCCCACCACGCCTGGCGTGAAGGATATTTTATAGACATCCTTCAATAAAATTTCTTACTACTTACTGTGTTAGAAAGCCTAAGAAGAGCCCAATGTTCTGCCCCAGCCTCCTCTGTTCTGTCTTACAGCAAAATGGTCTGGAAACCACTGGCTTTCTCACCTCTCTGGAATATTGGGAAACCCACAGAGGCTGACAAGTTGGTTCATCAAGAGGCTGACTGAGGAACAATAAACAAAATCTGTCCACTGTATCACCACAGTGGCTTTGCTAATGATATTGATTCTACGTTAACTACACTGATTAAGAGAATTAAAGTACCTCGTGTTTGCATTTTGAGTTACAAGGAAAGACATCTTAAATCCCAAGGTTTAATTAAGACTACTGGCTATGGGTGTTATACCTTACTTGTCAATATTATCAAAATTGGAGGCGAATCTGGGCGTGGCAGTGCACACCTGTAATCCCAGTATTTGGGAGGCTGAGATAGGAGGAGTGCAGGTTCGTTCCAGTGCAGCCTCAGCAACATAGTGAGACTATAAGCAACCTAGTAAGACCCTGTTTCAAAACAAGAAATAAAAGGGCTGGAGGTGTAGTTCAAAGGTAGAATGCCTCTGGTTCCATCCCCCATACCAAAAAACAATAAATAAAAGTGTAAAAAAATAGGAGACTAATTACCATGTACCTTCATCTAATTCTCAGAAATTCCACACAAAATACACCTTATTAAGAAACATATGAAACAGAAGCACAAACCCTGTTTAAATGGAGCCATTCTTCACAAATATGTATGTAATTGCCAAAGACATCATTTTATAATGTCAGTAGAATCTTAAGAGATTCTACTGTCCATGTTAACAACTCTTACACTTGATATTGTTTATTATAGGTGGGTGCTCAGTCTAATATGAACATGTAATATCCAAATTAATACCATACTGATTTTGTTCAGCAACCCTTTGGCTGACCAGACCCATAGCATGTCAAATAGGCTAAAATACCAGTTCCTTGAGGATAGTTAAATGCTATGGTTTTTTGTTGTTGTTGTTTGTTTGTTTTGTTTTTTTTAATTTTAAAACTACAAAAACCCCAATCTCTATGTCCCCCTGACTGGCTTGCTGAGCTCTCTTCTTTGGTGGTGTAACAGAACACGCAGGAATGTGAGACTGGGAATTAAATGTATGAGAATGGAATCTAACAAATTCTACCCATGATGCTTTGCGTTTCCAGGTGTGGTTTGAATGTGATAATTCCTAAAATTCCTAAGATCCCACAAAGGCAGCGCAGCACAGCACATTGTTTAAGAGCTCAGAGCCCAGAGCCAAATGACTGGGGTACAAATTCCATTTCCAATACTTACTTGCTGTGGGACCTTCAGCAGGTTGCTCTATGAAATGGGAATAAAAACAGCACTCATCTCGTAGATTTGACAGTGTAAGTGTATTAATATGAATATGTCACTTAGAACTCGGCCTGACACAAAATAAGAGCTATATTTGTACTGCTGTTATTAACTCGAATATCCAGATTTTTGTAAAATTCTGAGCAGCTCAGCTATCCATTCAACATTTGTTCCCTGAGCCTCAGTAGTTATACACTAGGTGCTATAATAGATTCAAGGCCTTTTACCAATGAACAAAACACACAGCGATTCCTGCCTTGAGTGTTTCCTCATAGTAATATGCTCTAATTATAGCCTCTTCAAAACTCCAACTTAACGGAAAAAATATCCCCTATTTCAAAGTTTTTGCTTTTTAGTTACTAATATATTTAGTTATAGAAACAGGTTTATTTATATCTCTAGGCCCAACTTTTTTTTAATTTTACTTGTAATATAGTGTCTACTCCATACTAAATGCTTATTTAGTAGTTAAATGCCATATTTCCTATTATAAAAATAGCTTCATGATTTACATTAAATATTTATATTAATTACAATCTGCATTCCAACTTTAAAAAAGTCAAAATATAAAAGAGAAAAGGTACCTTAGTACTAGAAAGTATAGTATTTCTATTTTACTATGAAAGACTATATGACTAATATGGGCTAAATAGAATCTCTCACAATGTAGCACAAAACAAATAATTTGTTATCTATGCTCAGTCCTTCAAAACAATAAATAAGATATGATTTATTTTAGCAATCTCCTAATTATAATAAGCAAAAATATTTAAATTAAATTGGAAAAGAAATGTTTAGTTGTAATTACATACACATTTTGATTCAAAACAATTCATGGGTATTCTAGTCAAAGTGGCTATTTTTTTAAGTGATTGAAAATGTCTGTAATCTGTAATTATGGGCTAATTAAAAAGTTAACACATGGGACAAATTTGAGGGTATCTAATAGGAACAACTGACTTGCCAGGCATGTTCTTATTAATATTTGCTCCCAGATTTTCCTTGCAAACCAAATCTTATGCATACTTATTCTAGAAAATTCTAGAGGGTGATGTAGTGGTATTCTAGAGGGTGATGTAGTGGTATTCTAGAGGGTGATGTAGTGGTATTCTTGAATTTTGGAATTACAAATGTCTCTGATCATCACTGTTTCAATATTCCATGTACAGTGTCAGGATGACCCAGCCTGACTCATGGAACAATGACTACTTTTCATAAAAAAAGACTCCCCACATCAATCACCAAAGTGTATATTTATGTCAATATCTGTGACAAACACCAAGCTACCTGGCAGCACTGCCTAGCATAACGATGAGACAGTAGAGTCTTCTGACCTGGTCCACAGTTATCTTGGTCAAACATGTATTTTGCAACTGGATTTAAAACTTTATTCTGCAGATGTGATTAAACTGCTAATATCTCAGTGCTGGTAGTTCAGCAATGATGCTCTTACCGACATGGAAAAGTGAGGAATAATTAAAGAATATCAATATGAAGTCATAATGAAAAAGACTCCCACCCCAGTCATTTTATTCAGTGATTTCAGATACATTTTAACCTATCAATTCTGAAATTAAAAAGCTTGAGACAGGGGATGCTAATTTAAAATACATTCAAAATCTTTGAAGGAATGAAATGACCTTTACTTTTAAAGGAGACATTTGCCAGGTTGGAAAAAGGTGGTATCTTTCATCCAAGTGCCACTGGCCTACTATTTCAGGATATTTAACATATCATGAATCTGAACTGTATCCCTCAAAGAAACACTACCAAGTATCTTTGTTTTTGAGTCTGTTTTTTCAAATTTACCTAATGTTGGTAAGAGCATACTCTTGTTTCTATTCTTTATATGGGTTCTTGGGATGAATTTTATAATATTATTTAAATAGATGTCATTTAATTCAATATGTAATTATTAAATAATTGCCTATATTCATACATCACTTGTATACATTTCTGTGCATTTGTTTCTACACAAATCAGCAAAAGCAAATTAAAACTCTGAGCTCAATCGGTCTCTGGTTATTTTCATTAGTGACTCCCAAGTTGTTTTCATTGATCACTGTTGACATAACATTAGATTAAAATAATAATATTGGATATTATATTTTCTGGGATTGAGATTCCTATGTGAAGATAAATATATATTTTTTCTTCTAAGTTGTTCCATATATATAGCAAATATATTTACTTCTCTTTTAAGTTGCTCCATATACATATATATAACAAATAAAAAGTGTATAGAATATAAATATATGTATATATATTTACATAACTAATTTTTTTAAACATTCACAAGTCACATAAGATTTTCAATCTTAGCCTTTTTTCTTCTTCAGGATTTCTATCAGCTTTTGTTCAAATAAATATCTACATTTGACAAATGGCATGTGTAGGGAAGTGATGCTCTATTTCCCTTTCATATAATCTTTCTTGTTAGGTTTTGATATCAAGGTCAGACTGGCCTCATGAAGGGAGTTGGAATATGTTCCCTCTTTTTCTAGCTTACAGAAGAATTTTGGTAAACTATAGCCCACTAGCTCCTCAAAATTGCTTATTGCTTTTTGTACCTTTTTCCAATTTTCTTAGGGTATATTCAAAGGAGAATATACCCTATTTGTGAAGCAAAAATTAAGACTGCCTAAAAAAAATACACTTTGAACTATTGAAAATCTGAATTCCATTCCTACTGAATTCCATTCTTAGCACTACAACAGTTAATCAGTTTGATCTTAGGCAAAGGATTAGCCCCTTCAGGGCACATTTTTGCCCTTTAGACACTGATGAGTTAGGGTTGTACAGGCTTAATGGGCTAGTGTAAAATTAAAATTTATTTAAAACACCAGATATTTGGTAAGCCACTTTATAGAAGGGAGCTATTATTATTATCTTCATCATTGTTATTAGTCATAACTAAAATAATATGTACTGTTTTAGAAAAAAGGTTTATTTTGTTTGCTTAATATGAGTTAGACACCTACTTCTATCAGATTTATGCCTATCTTTTGCCAGCTTTAGATTATATCAATTATTGCCACCTCTAGATTTTTACAAATATAGCACAAAAAATGCCATTTTTTGGTAGTGGGGATTGAACCCAAGGGCATTCTGCCTTCAGGCTACACCCCAGCCCTTTTTATTTTTTGAAACAAGTTCTCACTAAGTTGCTGAGGGTCATGCTAAATTGCTAAGGCTAGCCTTGAACCTGTGATCCTCCTGTCCCAGCCTCCTAAATACTGGAATTACAGGCATGCACCACCATGCATGGCTGAAAATGTGATTTTTTAATACACTCTGTTATAAGGATATTGAAATATTTTCATTTTTGTGCTAGAATGAGTAGGAAGAATAGGCTATTTGTGTATTATTTATCTTGGTTGGGTGTGTTTTATCAAACTTGTTCTACAAGTTAATGAAAATATTTGCATGTTGTGTAATAAAATACCTTTTACTACAGTTGTATTTTTTCTTTTCCATCCAGTGAGCCACCTGAAAAAACTCAGCTTTCTGTTGATGCTAAATCTATCCATGGAGGGCACTCCCAGCTCTTCAACATCAAAAGAAACAGGTAAACTCAGGTGAAAAACATTCAGAGGAATGTGCCTGGAAAGGATCAAAGACTAACCCAAAACCAACCCCAAATGAGAGATGTGGTAATCAATCCCATACAGTAGGAAAGATAAAAATATCCTGCTAATTAATATTTGCTTACTTTTGTCCAAGATGCTAATGTCTCTGATGAAAGATGCTCATATCCATTGAACAGGGCAGACTCGAGCAGCCCAACCTGAACAGCACACAGAGAACACGTCATTCTGTACAAAATGAAGGATGCTGGAAGCTATAATCTGTGGCAATATTTTAATCATCCCTGAAGGTGCATTTAGCTGGTAGGCAGGATAATTTATGTTACCTGTTTATGTCTCTGTTTTGATGGAAACCTCTCAAGTTTTCAGATCTCCAAGATCCACATAGAAATACAAGAGATTTGAGTCATGACCAAAACAAAGATCAATCTGTGTTTTTAGAATTTCCATTTTTTGATGTTAGAGATGGTGGGGCTATAAAACACACTGGCTACCACATATTGGTAATAAAGTCCTTGATGGTATAATCTCCCCCCTATGTTTCTATACAAGAGGCAGTCCATTTTGAGAATTAAAGAACCTGCTTTATAGTGGTATAAATATATGTCAGATTGCTTATATCAAATGCCGTTTTGCAAATGATTTGTGGAATAGAGTGGATGGAAGGAATAAGTTATGCCTCTGGCCCCAGATATATCCTTGTTCCATAATTCTGGTTTTAACCTGGTGCTAGCCAGGTTAATTGGCTATGTTTGGACATTGAGGATACTCACAGGAAATTCATAAAAAGCCCCAAATATAGCATTCTGTCGAAAACCTCTGTGTATTGAACTTCAGCATTGAATTGCACAATAGTTTTCTGCTTTCTTCTCTGAGTTTCCTTCCTAGGGCCACCCTGCTCCTATGTTATACTCTTCCTTTGTCATAGTTCCAAGGGCTAAGCTATCGTTTCCTTACCTCCTAAGGACCTGCCACTGTAAGACAGCAGACATTTGTCAATCATGAAAGGCAGAGAGTGACAGAGATGCCAGGGCTGACAACACAGTCACTAACAGAGACATGTTTATAGATTTCTTGTTACATAAGAAAAACATTCATCTGTTATTCAACTCCTATTGGACATATTTTTTGTTACATGCCTTTCCAGACCCCAGGTTGTTATTTTGAGAATTTGCATTAAGAACGATCATGTTAAATCTATCATTATTTGTTTTACCATTGGCTTGGAAAAGCACAATGATGTATGACTAGCTGTATTTTTTCTAAAACATTAAACTACTTTATGAAAAGTCAGAACAATCTATGGGGTTGGTCACTTTGAGGCCAAAAGAAGACTTCCACTATAATAAAATAATTAAACATTAACATTCCCCTTCACCTATCCTTTGGTCTCCTTAAAAACAAAAATATCATCATATCATGGCAGCTTAGTCCCAATAGTCTCCCTCAGTTTATAAAATCTTCCCCTGTCTCTTTTTAAACTCAGTCCAGTCTCTTGCTTCTGTTTTCCCTGTTTGTCCACCCTTTCTTTCCTACAAGTAACTCCTGGGGAAACCAATTAGATGGGTTTCAGCTTATAGATCTTACTGACTTTTCAATACACAAAGCAACATAAATCTTAAAGGTATCTCTTTAGAGAAGAATATGGAAAACCAGTCATGCTGATCTTTCTCCTTTATGTTTCTTTGGCTTTGAAATATATCGGTCTTTAAACATGTTACCCTTTGTTATGGTACAGAAACTTATTTAAAAATTATGAATTGCCTTAAATTGTCTCCCTTCTTTGTTTTCTATCTTTGTTACTCAGGAAACTTTCCACTTCCTTCGTGTCTCCACAAACAGAAGACAATATGCTAACATTTACTTCCATTCCATTGTTAGTGCGATTGATTTCTCTCAACTGAAGTGTCCACTCTAGTCCACTGGCAATGCAAATTCTACAAATTGTGAAACCCTAATATAAAAATCTAAAATCCAAGATGCTCAAAAATTGAAATTTTTTGAGCTGTTGTGATGCCACAAATGGAAGATTCCATACCTGGCTTTATGTGATGGATTGAAGGTCTTCACATGAATCCTTCCTCGCTCATTACTCCAGAGGACAAAAAAAAAAAAAAAAAAAGCTCTTGTATGTGTGAGAAATATGAGATTCTGAACACGCAAAGGTAACATGTTTAAAAGATTGATATATTTAAAGCCAAGCATTAAAGAAATATAAAGGAAGAAAGATCTTACTGTCAATCACTTTGTAACATGACTGGTTTTCTTTATTCTTCTGTAAAGAGACCTTTAAGACTTATGTTGCTTTGGGTGTTGAAAAGTCCTTGGATTCTAATAGTCCTATAAATTTGCGGTAGCACTAAGACACTTCGTTTCCTGCTATTGGTTTTAAAGGTGAGTATTTGAAAGCTCAGCATTTCTGTCTTTGCTAATCTATGCTTAGCTCTAGCTAACTGCCTCTGCCCTCTGACTCATTGTATGAGAGGGAAAAGTGACTTGTTAGTCATAAATCTGACTTCATACATCCTGACTGAAACCAAAGGATACAAAACCCAAACATTCATGGTTTCTCTGACTGCTTTTCCCAGTCATGAGGTTCAGCCCTCCCAGAGATAAGGGTATCCATCTCATCTCCCCATAAATAATGAAATCTGCAGGCCTAGTAAAAATAGTTTTAGATACAGCCTTGATTCTGACAGGAAAATCTAATATAAATTGCTCTAAATTTTAGAGTGATCCAGGCCCTCTTTTACTTATGGATATTTATAAACACATTAAACAAATTGCTCTCATATGTGGAAGTTAGAGAGAAAATAAGAAATGAAAGAAAAAAGATAAATGAAGAGAGAGACCAGTAGAATAGTGGAAGGGGATTGGAGGAGGGAGATGTGTTTGCTTCTGTTCAGCAATGAACAGAAAAATATTAACAGTGATTTTTATGCATGAAGTGAAATTATGAATCAATAATTGGCGTGAGCTACATCATGCTCAATGAAAAAAATATTTGAAATTATTTTCTGTATGATAGAATGCATAATTGGAAGACCTATTTTAATAAAATAACTGGATGGGTAAAAGTATATTCTTCACTGTGAAAAAATGGCCACTAAGGTTGATTATGAAAATATCTGTTTACTAGGGTATAAAAACAACCTTGGGAAGGCTTTTATAGATTCTGAAGGAAAAGTGAAGTAATGAATAGGGATAAGATGAAGCTTCTTCTTGGGAGAATTAGCTGTGAAGCTTAAAACGTACTGTAGCTTCTCAATGATACATGCTTTCCCAGCCATATAGTCTTACCCCTGCTTATATCAGACTCTTCCTGGAATGAAAATGCCCATTTGGTAACACTAGTAGGATTCTAGGAAATGTAGATTCTCAGGACTTTCTCTATGGAGCTTGAATTAGAAGCTCTCACCTCCACTAGGGTGTCAATAAAGACAGCCTGGGTTAAGCTATGAGAAAAATAATCTCAGGACTTAGTGTATACGACTTTACTACTCTCTTGTCCACATAACGTCATTTGTGGATCCAGTAGGTATCTAGAAAGCTCCCCTTCCACATAGACACTTATGGAATTCATGTCCTTTGAAACGTTTTTTAAAATTCTTTAATCTTCCAGCTCTACCATTTGGAACTGAAGTCATCATAGTAGTTGGAGAGAAAGCTTGAATAAGTCATTGACTCTTAAAAAAATACTTTTATTGGTGCATTGTAATTATACATCATGGTGAGATCCAAAGAGGTACAAATGTACGTGCACACAGCACTTGGTGTATTTCCTTCCACATCGCCCCAACCCCACACCTCCTGTACATTTCATGAGGTTGGTAGTGATACCTTCATATGTGGACATAACATTATTTGAAATGACCCTTCCTCAATCCTCTCTTTTTCCTCCTCATCTCCCTCCTCCAATCCCCTTCCACTATTCTACTGGTCTCTCTCTTCATTTATCTTGTCTCTTTCATTTCTTATTTTCTCTCTAACTTCCACATATGAGAAAAAAAATATGACCCTTGACTTTTTGAAATTGAAGAGTATAGAGGTTCCTTAAAGGACTAGGAATGGAAAAACCACATGAGCCTATTCTATCATTTTTTTTTTTTTTTTTGGCGGTACCAGGGATTGAACGCAGGGGCGTTCTACCTCCGCGCTACACCCCCGGCCCTATTTTTTTATACTTTATTTTGAAACCGGGTCTCACGAAGTTGCGGAGGGCCTCACTAAGGAAAGAGAGAGAGAAAGAGAGAGAGAGAGAGAGAGAGAGAGCTGAGGCTGGCCGCGAACCCGGATCCTCCGGTCTCCGCCTCCCAAAGTACTGGGATTACAAGCGTGCGCCACCACGCCCAGCTCTATTCTATCATTTGTATTCTCAAGCCATTGCTCAGATTTGTCATAAACTGTTCCTACAATATTGATTTTGTACTGATTCTCAGCTTTGTATTGGCATGTCTGGGTTCAGTGCTTTCTGATATTTCATTGTATAGGAATGTGTTTTCTCATTGCTGAACAGAAGCAGGCAAATATCAATCTATAGGCAACTCTAAATGAGCAAGAGGATAATTAGATCTCATAATTGTTCACGCTGGCAATATGGCAATGTGGTAGAATTTATGCCTGATTACTCTGATTATTTAATTTCTTTAAAATGATTGCTATTAGGGAGTTGAGAAATCATGAGTGGAAATTCTTTGGAAGGTAAAAGGATATACAGTAATTGAATCGTTGAGACTGAAGGTATAATAAAATGGCATGTTTTATAATTTTTTATAATGAACATTAAACACTAATATTCATGTCTATTTAGTGTTAGAGTTTCATCTTACTAAGGAATTACTCATGGCTTATCCTGTCCATATTCTTCATTGAACTTAATACCTTTAGTCACCCAGGGTGGATGAGTTTGTGCTTCACCAGGAACAATCCCAGGCAAGGGAGCATCGGGGGCAATGACTTTCTGTGTCATACTACAATGACAAGACTTTTTAGGTAACCTTCAGCTCCCTGACAGGTTCATTGTATTTCTTGAAGATCCCAAGATTCTGTAAGCATACTATGTTTTCATTATGTGAAAACAAATAAATTGGAGTTGCTCTCAGAAGTAGTTGATATGATTTTAACCTGTTTTGAATATTTTGTATTTGATTCAATAAACAGATATAGGAGTCCTAATTTATTCAAATGAATATGGTAGGCCCCTTGGAAATTGGGGAGTTTAGGAAAATCATTTGAGTCTTCATGTACGCACATTTTAAAACTATGTTTAAACACACAGTTACACCCTTAAGACCAACATTCTTCAGAGCTGATAAGTAAGAACTTGTAAGAGGAAATTGAAGCTTATTTCAATAGATTGCATAGGTTTTATAAAATGTGTGGTCACTGGAATAGGATAAGATGATGTAATATTTCCTTCCCACGTTCTCACATGGATCAGTCATGTAACATGACCTGTCTCCTAGTCTGCAGGTGTCAGGTCAGGGTAGGGCACCCTTTCTCATTCTGCTGTTGGAACAATACCTTAGGTTGATGACTAACACAATATGGCCTGGAGATTCAAAACATATCCTAGTTAATTCCTAATCTGAATTACTCTAATGCTTGGTTTTCTGAGAATAAATGGTTAGAAAAACCTTTCCCTGAAAACTTCTCAACCTAACAATATAAGCCTCAAGATGTTGGTAACCTCAGAAAGGATTTGATAGAACCTTCCTACACTAAACCAATATCACACTACCAGGATTTCACATTAATGTAACATAACCCAGGAACAGTGTTAGTGGGTAGATCACATTTTTTCCAATTTATCACTGCATATTTAATATTCTGATAAAATACCTGACTTTCTTTATCAAACTAATAGTTTACATGTATCACAAGATTCAATATCTTTAGTGTTCCTCTACTACCTTTGACTTTCTCTTCAAATACCTATTTATGTCAAGGTAACTTGTTCATATAAAATATACTAAAATCTGAAAAGATCTCATAATGTTGTAGGTAATTGTAATCAAGATCTCATAATGTTGTAGGTATTGCAGATGTATGGTAATTAAGGTCAAATAAACATCCATCTTTGGAACAATAATTCTTAGCTTTTTTCATAGTTGAAACAATATGAAATATGAAACAATATGGCGTGGTTCATAAACATGCCAAATAGAAATAACCTTAATGAAAAGATTAAGCTTCACAGGCTATAATTTAGGTTGACTGAAGTATAATCCAGAATCCTAGTAGAATAAGAGATGATATACTCAAACCAGATAATTGATAAGGTTTTAATAGAGATGCTTTTTTAAAGTTAAGGGGATGGGTTTAGGAGAGCAGTCAGGGAAGATGCTATAACCTAGGAATAGCAACAACAAGGAACTCTTGCTACCCCTGGGCGAGAGGTAGGGGAAAGCACATTTCTCAGATCACAGAGAGAGCAGCTCTGTGAAGAATGCCATCAAACAAGAACCATCAAATTTCCTGCCCCTGTCTTAACTTCAGCCAACCTCAACAGGAGGTTAGAGGAAGGGGACCCACCAAGGTAGCACCTAAATATCACTTCCTCAGAAAACATAACAGCATGAAAATGTATAGTAAGGTAATCTCAGAAAAAGAGGCGAAAGATAAATGCCTAACACAATTAGCACATTATTAAAAATATAAACATAAATGGAATGGTTGATTTGGGGCTCACTAAGCTGGATTCCATATGTCCCTCCTGACATACAACTTTTTTTTTTTCTCTCCTCGTTTTTGCATAGCCTCATCACATCCTAAATTGTTTCTGTTTACTGACACATATGGACGATTTCTTGTCCCTGGAGAAAGAGAAACTTATTTTGGTAGGTGGGGGGGAGGACCTTAAGGAATAAAACAGAGAAGGGTTGGAATAATGTGAATTCATTTTGATGTTGACAAGACTGAGAAACCATGAGAATACTGGAGTTTCCAGAGCCCACGTATCAGCAGAAAGAGTTGAGGTAGGTTGCTCTCATTGCCTTTGCATGAAACCCAGGACTGCCCTGGGAACTCCAAGATTGGAACCTTTCAAAGTGTCTAGCAACAATAATATTGGCACAATCATTGAATTCACGATGATGAATGACAATGGTGGGGCTCCTCCTAATGGCTTCATGGACAGTGGAATTACACCATAAATGAGAATGGTTGGAAGGGAACACCAAGCCGACTTGTTGTTGAGCTGCTCATATTTAATAACCAGCGCTCTGTTCAAGGGAAAAATCCCTGGCTTAAATTGTAAGTTTTATTTCAAGTAAATTGTAAATTTCAAATTACCAACAATTACTGAATATGGATTTGGGAAGAGATGTGCACAGTGGGCTCCCGTGAGCTGGTAGAAAGCCACTCTAGCATAGTACTGACTATAGATCCCGTACCCCTGTTGTAGCTGAAAGCTGAGCTAAGGTGCATGACAGGCACTTCTTAAATGATCTGACACTTGCATGTCTATTACTTTTTACTAGTCAAGCAGAGGAGGGTTTGTTGTCATCATGTTTTAAGAATAAAAATGAAATACTACTTAATCCTCTTCCCAGTGGTCCCAGGTCAGTCGTATCTGGGATATCTGGGCAACGTGAAGAAGATGTCATAATTATAGGAATTTATGAAGGCATGTTGATGGCCTTTATGTGTGGGATAAGCAGAAATACAAATGGGAAGGTGTAATGTGGTGTCTAATACAAGGTCACGTGGGCCCCCTTATTCATCTCCTTTGCCACTTTGCACCTACCAATATTTCTCCTACTAACTTTTGAGTTTCCCTTTGAGTCAGCTTCAGTCACTCTCTCTTCCCGGTTTAACATAATTGCTTCCCTTAACTTCTCTGGATTTTCCCAGGGTTCTGGGTAACTGTTCATGCCTGGCTTGGCTCAGCAATGACTTCTTAATTTGCATAGGTGAAGCAATATGACTTGCTTGAGCTCCATCTCCCATTTCCTGGACTTGCCATTCCCAGCTTCAAATAGATTCGTGCCTTCCTCCATACCCCTCATGTGATCGTCAGATTCAACTACACCCTCTGACTCTTCTTCCTGGCAGTTTCTTGAACTTTCTGGTAGCCTGTCTCATGTTAGGTTAATTATGATATATCCCATTGAAAATTAGATTAATGGGAAGTAATAAACAGAATCATGTATTTCAGAAGTTCAGTGTCGACAAAATGTGTCTTCAGCACGATTAATTCTGCATCCACCTTCAGTGTTATTTTACCATTTCTTGTCTCTTTCATGTGCTATAACAAACAACTTTATTTAGAAAGGGCATATCTTTTGAACCTAATATGACAAAGCTATCATCAGGAAAACTAAGTATACCAACTTCTAATACTTTCTACTGATAGAATATTGAAGATAGGGAGGTATTTGAGGGTGGAGTTAATCTCCTTGGTTTCCCAGAATTCATATCACAAATTAGCCCAGCACCTTTCTGGTAAGAAAACCAGCATTCTAGTAAAATATTTCTTGTATTTCCTTTTAAATCTGGGGGGAAGACTCCATGACCCCTTTTTTTCCAGAAAAGCCAGCATTATGTGAGCAGTGAGATCAAGATGGACTACCAGCAGGAAAGGTAGTCATGCTCTCTTTAATCACTGCTACTGGCCCCTTTTCCATCACAGCTGTTATGCCCAGTCTGGTGTCGCAAGGAGGAAGAGGAGGCTGACTGGATTTGGAGGGTCAATTTATTCAGCCGCGGTTAAAACAAGCTAGCCAGGCTAGGGACGCAGTCCAATGCAAAGTTAGGAGTTGTGACCCCAAACTAGTTTCACACAGAGTTTTTAAAGGCAAAAACCACATGCAGGTGGTCGGGGATGGGGGTAGCTCGTTGCCTAAGTTACAGCCAATGGGGTGCTGACAAAACCACTAGTCTGAAGTAAGCAGGAGTTGTGTAATTTTTTGATTGGCTCGAGCTAGGAAGGTAGGTTATGTCTGGAACATGGCCCAACGCTTCCAGGATGTTGGGGTTAGGTAAGCAGGATGTTAGTTCATGCTTCAGGGGTTGTGCTATGTGCTCTTTTCACTGATTGGTTGTTCTGGGCCTGAGGGGAATTCCAGACCAGGTAGAACACGGAGTCACTCTTGTTAGGGCTCTCTAGGGCCCTACAACAGCCACTTGGCCGGCCTCCATCATGGCCACTTCTGGGACCGCCTCAAACATGGCGTCTGCTGGCCCTGCCTCCATCATGGCCACCACTTCCTCCTTCCTTTCAGCATCTTACTTCAGGCTGCACAATGGGGGATCAAATGCCTAGGAATTACATTACACAGGAATAGCTCTGAATCAATGACTGGTGAGTGTAAGGGTAAGAATAATCTACCTTATTTACCACCCACATCTAACTCAGAGTTGTGACTTCCACTGTCCCTAGAACTCCATGGATGCATTGGATAAAAGTTATCATCAGGTGGATGTTACTTGATAATACACCCTTGATTTGTCTTCTTCTGTTAGCATTCCCATTTCCTCATTTTCTGTATTTTCATGGGAATATATTCTAATAAACCATTGCATATAAATTCTCATCATGGGATTTGTCTATCTTCAGGACATTGTAATGGATTAAAATTGTTTTCCCAAAAAAAGATATGTTGAAGTCCTATATTCTAAATGTGAACTTATTTGGAAATAGGGTCTTCGTAGATGTAACTAAGCTCAGATAAGATCATACTACCTTAGAATGGGCCTTAAGTCCACTGTGACTGGTGTCCTTATAAAAAGAGGAAAACTTGGGCATTGAGACAAGGAGATATAAGGAGAAGCCATATGATCACAGGGACACAGAGGAAAGAATGCCATGTGAAGACAGAGACAAAGACTGGAGTGGTGTATGTATAAGCCAAGGAATACCAAAGATTCCCAGAAAACCACCAGAAAATAAAAGGTGGCATGGAACACATTTTTCCTTGGAATACTCAGGGGGAATCAATCCTACCAGCCTTGATTTGGGACTTCTGGTCTCCAAAGTATGGAAGACTACAATTCTGATGTTTTATGCCAACAAGCCTGTTGTATTTTCGTACAGCAGCCTTAGAAAATTAATGAAGAATTGGGAGGCGGAGACCGGAGGATCCGGGTTCGCGGCCAGCCTCAGCTCACTCTCTCTCTCTCTCTCTCTCTCTCTACTTAATGAGGCTTCCGCAACTTCGTGAGACCCGGTTTCAAAATAAAATAAATAATAGGGCTGGGGGCGTAGCGCGGAGGTAGAATGCCCCTGGATTCAATCCCCAGTCCGCAAAAAAAAAAAAAAGAAAGAAAATTAATGAAGAACTCCAACTGAAAGTTAATTTCAGAAGTGGTCTTAAGAAGCAGACATTTAGGAAGGGATTCTGGAATTAGGTCACTTACCAGAGGGACAGCAATAGGATCCCATTGCTGGAGACAAGTAAACTGTTAACTTCCCACAAACTCTTGCATTACAATGGCTGTAACTTTTACCTGTGGTGAGGTGGGATGGGGTACAGGTGAAAGGAGAAGCATGCCCCCTGTGATATATACCAACCCTTTCAGAGATGTGGGGGAGATTGTTAATTATAATGGCTTGTGAGGCAGTTGGTTGTGGCTAAGTGCCAGTGCTATAAAGAAGAAGAAAATAAACAAGATCATATTTGTCAGTTACCAACCAGGGATACAGTGTAAAAGTTAGAAGACCTCCAGGGCAGCATTTGAAGAAATCCATAATTTTTGCAGCTGAATGGCAGATTGAACTAAAGATTGGATGATATAATGTATTAAAAAAGTGGTAGAATTATAGGAAAAGCTAAATTTGCACCCTTTGCAAGTCTTTTTTTGCTAAATCAGAATCCTGATAGAGAAGGAGTGAGTCCTGAAGACATTGGGTGGGAAATTATGCATATGCATGCTCAAGAATATGGGACCCCCATCTTCTTCTGAACCCCGGGGCTTACCGAAGTGGCCTGTTTTGTTTTGCTAGAGGCTAGCATCATTTTCTTGCCTGAGAACCATGCCAAAGCCTCAACTGAGATGGATCTCCTGGGAGATGATATTTGTCCTCTTCAATATCTGATTCCACTTCCTCTCCTATTTTCTAATTCTGAACTAGGGTCAAGTCTCAGCACAGCCAACCAGGGAAGTGAAGAAAGGAATTATTCACCAAAGGAACTTCATACATGATAACTTATAGAAAAAGGAATTGGGCAAACATGCCAGAAAGTAGATCTTGATACTGCTGAACTGGGGGGCGGGGTTGGGGATAGTAAAAGATAAATTTGATAAAGGAGAAATTGTCAATAAGGGGACATTCTCCCATGAATGAAAACTCCTTGGCAAGAGTGCCTGGAAATAATCCTAATACAATGCTTGGATGGGTACTGGAGCTTGGGGTGGGGGGAGAGAAAGTCTCATATTAAATTAAGTAGAAATGATCAAGACCAATGACAGCACTATGTTGGCAGAGTGTCCAGGGAGGGATTAGAAGGCTGAGGAGTGAGCATGCTAGAATGAGCCTGTTGTGTAGCCCTGGAGGGCCTCTAGCTGACTGTGTTTATCAGAAGGGCCTGAGAACACACTCATCTCTGCACTGACAAGGAATGTGCTAGAGAGGGAGGGATGGTGATATCTGAGTGGCTCAGTGGTGACTGCACCAGGCTGGATGGTAGGCAACAGTGCTGGAGAGCTGGGCTCCCTGTTGTCAGGGTTTGATGGGCTTCCAGGACTGCAGAGGTAATGAAGGTGGTGATGCTGTGGTGATGACTAATCACCAAGGTTTTCTAAAGGAAAATAGATGGACAGATGACAAGAGCGTGACTTGATACACGTAATAAAAATTAAAGCTGGTTGAGCAGAAGCCTCCTGTCATCAGTGTCCATGTGAAATCTTCTCTTCACCCAGTTGAAGAACCTGAGTGAGTCCTTGGACCCCAAGAACGACTGGGAATGCTGAGAGGATAAACAGTAGAGAATTCTGTACCTATAATGTTACATGCACTTCACTAATAATTTAAAATTAAAATCAGCAAATCCACTATGTACATTCTTGTCTCTTTATCTTGGCTAATTATGCCTCTCATCTCTGGAATAGCTTTCGTACCTTCCTTCTGTGTGAATGTTGCTCTGTGTCCTACTCCTTCCTCCAAACAGCTATCCTGTTTAGTATTCACCACGTTCAGCCTTAAATGGTTTGTTATTATTTTTATATATAGACCAATCAATTTTTTTCTAAAAGATTTTATTTTAATTTAGTTATTTATAATTTTTTATGGTACTGGGGATTGAGCCCAGGGACATTCTACCTTTGAGCTACACCTCCAGCCCTATGTTTTATTATTATATTTTTTTAAATTTTGAAACAGGTTCTTACTAGGTTGCTGAAATTAGCCTTGAACCTGTAATCTTACTGTTGTAGCCTCCCAAATAGTGGGATTACAAGTGTGGGCCACCACACTGGGCCTAAAAAGATTTTAGAACCTTGCAAATAGGATAATATCTTTTAATTTATAACTTACTATAGTGCTATAGTAAGCACATTAACGTGTGTGTGTGTGTGTGTGTGTGTGTGTGTGTGTGTTGCTAGGGATTGAACCCAGGGGCACTCTACCTCAAAGCTATAACCCCAGCCCTATTTTATTTTTTATTTTGAAACAGGGTCTCACTAAGTTACTGAAGGCCTCGCTAAGTTGCTAAGGCTGGCCTGAAACCTGCAATCCTCCTGTCTCAGCCTCCCAAGTACTGGGATTACAGGTGTGTGCTACCACACCTGGCTTAACCCTTTCTTAAATAGAATTTTCACTTAGCATTTTAAGTTCCTTCCATTTATTGACTTTGAAGTAAGCCTGTTTATCACTGATTATCAAAATGCAAACATTATTACACCCATACATTTATCTCAGCTTTTTAATTGACTGAGTTACTTTAAGTTCTTGATATAAGCTTAAGTAGATAAGAGACTTAATAGGGAATGATTAACTTGGGTGGACAGAGAGATAGATAGATAAAAGTCATTTTTTAAAAAGCTGGAATTATGTCTTTGATATCAGATAAGTCCGAGGAGAATCAGTGGCCACTGAAGGAGGGTTACACTGTCTTTCAATTTAGGCTGTTTTGTAGCTGTGTCATTTATTGCTTCATAAAGACCAAAAAGCCACAGTTACTATCACAGGACCCTTTCACAAGTCACCAGGCCAAAACGGGAAATGTATCTGGCTGTTTCCCAAGATAACTATCAAATTGTCTTTGCAGAGAGACTTGAAGAAGAGGCTCTTACTGCCCTCTCAGGTAACAAAATTTATTACAGTAGTTTAGAAATTGAAATACTGTAGTATTGGTAAAGAGAAAGATTGAATGATAGATGGAATAGAATAGAATAAAAGACATATATTATATGCTTAGCTGTATTTACATCAGGGTCTATACATACACATGATAAATCTCACAACAAAAAGCAATTAAAATGAAACAATCAAGCCAGGGGCGGTGGAGCAGGTGTAATCCCAGTACTTGGGAGGCTGAGACAGGAAAATTGCAGGCTCAAGGCCAGCCTCAGAAAGTTAGTGAGAGCCTGTTTCAAAATAAAAAATTAAGATAGGATTGGGGGTGTAGCTCAGAGGTAGAATGTCTCTGGGTTTAATCTCTAGTACCACACACACAAAAAAAAGAATCAAAGTGAGTATAGTGTTAATGAAAAGATGGCTTTGAATTTTTGAGTTGGTCAAGTTGGTGACCCCCAGCACTTACAACAAACAAAAAAGTTTATTTATAGGATGATATCACCCCTTCAAAGATATACTTATCCTCTGACTCTTGATTAAAATCAGACATTCTTCCTGTGACAGCAGCTCTTACTTCCTGTTTTCTTTAACATTTGCTAATGACTCTGAGGCCGGGAGCAAACAGCCATCACTTAACAGTTTTGTTGTGCTGAAGTGCAGTACTTGGGTCACTGATGAAACCCTTATTACTCTATTTTCAATTTAAATAATGGTGCTTCTTATTTTTAATTTTATCTCATGTTAATTCTAAGACTCAGAACAAACACACAAAGATAACAGCATTTCTCCTTTAACATGCATCTGCCTCTGATTCTCAGCGTTGTGTAGCATAATTATTTCTATAGCAACCAGTGGAGGAAGTGCCTTGACTGGAAAGAGAAACGTGTTCTGACAGGTTCAGAGCGCAGCCACAGGGCTTTGTAGCTCCTGGAGATTCCAGTGTTACCCCACAGCTCCAGGCCCCATGCTGTAGCCCTTCTCACCTCTTTGGCTTCTAGTATTAATATTTCTGATCTTAGAGCTTTTTTTGTCACATTTTTCTGATGGCCTTTCTTTTTATTAACAGTATTGTTTTTTTAATAAGAATACTTTTTTCATTCCTGTTTTTATAATATATATAGTTGGCCCTCTGTATCTGCAGGTTCTACATCCATGAATTCAATCAATTGTGGATAAAAAATATTTGGACAAAATTACTTCTGTACTGAACATGCATAGAGTTTTCTTATTTCATTATTCCCTAAATGTAACACTGATTTACATAGCACTCACATTTAATTAGGTATTATAAGTAATCTAGAGATGATTTAAAGTCAGATGCTGGTGGTTTCTATGCTAATGCTATGCTAATTTATATAAGGGGCTTGAATATCTACAGATTTTTATATCGGTTGAGGGTCCTGGAACCAATTGCCCATAAATAACAACGGACCACTGTAGTGTTCTGACAATAAATGATAAATATTTTGCTTGATCTGAATGGTAACTTGTAAACACATTTAGAAGAAATGGAATAATCAATAATTCACTTGTTTGCATTCAACTTTTAAGGTGTCTTCTAAACTATTTTCCTTATGGGCCCAAAACTTAGTAGGGAAATTGGATCATATGTCTTTGAAAACACAGAAAAATTCAGAGAGAGACCATGAAAGAAGTAAAAAAAAATCAATATCTTCCTCCAAATAACTTCACTTTTATCATAAAAAATGCAAAATGATAGAATAACTATTTTCAAAAAAAAACTTGTCTGGTTTTAAAGCACCTTTATCTTAAAAAATTTCTTACTCTTGTCTTAATTAAGGATTAGTTTCATTCTTATTTTAAAAGTTCAGTCAACTTCAGTTGTTCTGAGAAAATAAAAACTAATCTTTATTGAGAAATGTCTATGTACTATATATGTCTATGTACTAAGCTTTCTAAACAGATTTTCTCATATTATACATTAACAACTATATGGAATACTAATTGTTATGCATATTTTACAGATGGCAAATTTAGGCATAGAGAGATGAAAAACCTTGTCAAAACTTACATAGCTTGTAGCTAGGCACAGTGGGACACACCTGTAATCCTAAAACTTGTAAGGCTGAGACAGGAAGATCATAGGCTTGAGGCCAGCCTGGACAACTTAGTGAAACCCTTAGAAACTTAGTGAGACCTTGTTTCAAAACAAAAAGTTTTTAAAAAAAGTGCTGGGAGTGCAGCTTGGAAGTAGGATGCTCCTGGGTTCAATTCCTCAATTCCTAGTCTCAATCAATCAATCAATCAATCAATGGCACATAGCTTATAAGTAGCAAAATCAGATTTGTTCTTTAGTAATTAGATTATAGAAACTCTGTTAGTTCTTATGTTATATTGTTTAACATCATTTTATTATAATGAAACTGTATATAATCATAATTAACATCTTTCCACAGACACAAGAAAAATTAGTGACACATCTCTTTTTTATAGATGAAGGAACCAACATAAAATCATTGTCCAAGGACTCATGCAATAAATAGTCAGAAGCAACAAGCGACAACAACAAAAATCTCTGTGTGCGTTTTACTTTGTTTTCTCGCATTTTTAGTTTGAAGCTCACCTAACATTAATCTGTATTAAACTGAAATAAAATTTTATAAGAAAGAAGCCTGTATTTAGATTGCTCATGTCATAGATTTTCAAGGCATAGTCTATGGAAAATAATTGCTCTGAATTTAAGCCTTAGTTTTTCCACTTAGGGACCTTGAGACTTTCTAAAGTTGTCTAACCACCATGAGCCCACATGCAAGGTATAGATAATCATGGTGTCTAGTTCATCGAACTGCTATAGGAATTATTTTGGGAAATGTACGCTATGAACTTCTGTACAATGCCCTACAGTGTATATGTGAGAAATGAATGTTATCTTTATCTTTACTACTTAAGATGGGCTAAAGCAAAGTTGGAAGACAGAAAAAAATATTTAAGATGATTTTAGATGGAGAGAAAGATTTCTTTGTGGAAAATTTTCAGGTTCTATACATAAGCTACGTGGGAAATAGAGTGAGAAATAGATGGATATGATTGGAAGCAGTTGAATTTTAGCTTTAAATTTTCACCCAATGCCGTTGCTTTACTCCATAGAGTAAACCTGTAGATTTAGTTTGTAATGACTGATTCTGTCAAATTGGATTATAATATTTCTTTTGTTAAAGATTCTTTTTATTTTTCTATTTCTAGCTTTCATCAAGTGCTTTAAATTACAGTTTAAGCCGGGCGTGGTGGCGCACGCTTGTAATCCCAGTACTTTGGGAGGCGGAGACCAGAGGATCCGGGTTCCCGGCCAGCCTCAGCTCTCTCTCTCTCTCTCTCTCTCTCTCTCTCTCTCTCTCTACCTAGTGAGGCCCTCTGCAACTTCGTGAGACCCGGTTTCAAAATGAAGTATAAAAAAATAGGGCCGGGGGGTGTAGCGCGGAGGTAGAACGCCCTTGGGTTCAATCCCTGGTACCACAAAAAATAAATAAATAAATTACAGTTTAATTATTTAAAAAACTTTCATGGCTCAAGGTTTCATTACACTAGAATTCAGGTAAAGTTGGTTTCTGAATGAATAAGTTCTTCTGTATCTTCCTACAAACAGAATAGTAAAGGAGTAGAGTCACCTTTATACTTAAAACTCTACCAGCAATATATGAAACTGACATAGTGCTAATAGAAACGAGCTGCTCTGATGAGCATTTGTGATTCACAGTGTACACATCACAGTGAGCCAAGATATTTTTTCTTAATAAGATGTTCAGGACTCTGGCCAACAACTGACTTGATGTTTGCATTTTGTGTGTGATGTCGTTCTTTCCTTGGTTGACTATTATGGTCCCACCCTGATGAGCCAGTTACAACAAGTCCCAGCCTTCTGTACCCAGAGTATGTTCTACCTCTTGCTCACCAAAGCCAACTTCAGTGCTCGTGACAGCTGTGGGCACTGTCCACTGGGCAGCTACCTCCAGAAAGTCCTCTCAGACTGACACGCCCTGTGTTTGTTTCCACATACATTCCGCCACACGCTCAGCTAGGAGTCATGTCGTCCAGTCATCAGCCATGTATCGTGTCAACAGGCGCAGGATAGTTCCTGAAACATTTCCTAATTGCACTTCTCCTCTAGTTGACATTCTGCTGAGATATGAGTCAGTGGCCACACTTAGGGAGAAAAAAAATCTACCTGTGACCCATCAGAAATTTTCAAATCTTCCCCCATTTGAAAGTGCTGAACTCCTGGTGGACATGTTTTGTTGTTTCTTCTGTCCAAAATTTATTTTCTTAAGAAAAAAATACAGTGTTTTTTTCCAAAACTGTTTGTTTCTGGATTTTTTGTTTGTTGGTTAGTTGGGGTTTTTATTATTTTTATTTTTTTGATGCTGGGGTTTGAAACCAGGGGCATTCTACCTCCAAGTTCTCCAAGTTCTCCAACCCCCTCACCCCGCCCCGAGCTCTTTTATTTCTTTATTTTGAAACAGGGTCTCTATAAATTGCTGAGGCTGGCTTTGAACCTGCAATCCTCCTGTCTCAGCTTCCCAAGTACTGGGATTACAGTCATGTGCCACCACACCCAGCATTGTGGCTATTTTTAATCTTGTATTTTTAAAGACAGAAATTGTAAAGCTTTTTATCTTTTGGAGCTATCATCTTGATGATTTTTTAAAAATCTAAGATCATTAGCTTGAGAAAGGTGAAAATCAAATAATTTTTT
>PVJS01009015.1:31191-51598 GCA_004027185.1 Glis glis
GAAGTTGTGGAGGGCCTCACTAAGGAGAGAGAGAGGGGGGGGGGAGAGAGAGAGAGAGAGAGAGAGGAGAGAGAGAGCGAGTGCGCCCGCACTGAGGCTGGCCGCGAACCCGGATCCTCTGGTCTCAGCCTCCCAAAGTACTGGGATTACAAGCGTGCGCCACCATGCCCGGCCTAGTAAGACCTTTAACATGGTGTTATTAATGCTTCTCAAAATTATATTGTTCTTATCATTGATGTAAGCAAAGTATTTTACATCATAAAATTTTCTAAATTTCTAAAAAGATCAATAAAATATCAATGCCAGTCAATAGTGTCATCAATTATTTAACTACCTTTTAGATACAGATTGGAGGAATATTTACAAGGTCATTGAATTTGATCCCTCTCTAGACCATGTGAGGCAAGAATAAACCATATCTGTCTACTGACCTAATCCATGCTTAATATTTTTCTGGTTGGTTTGTTTTGAAGATCAAATAATGACATTTTGTTTTACATTTTCGGTAATTGCAACTTATATCTGGTGATCTTCTAAGATTTTTTAACTTATTTGAAACCAAATATATGAAAAAAGTTGTCCAGAGAATCAGCTGATTTATTTTTCTGAAGAACTCTAAGAAAATTGGAATCTAAGCATTTATTTATAGCCAATGACTTCAATGAATAGAAGCAAAGAAATAATGAAAGAAGATTTTTGACATTAGAACTGAAGGGTAAAAGCTAATTCAAGAAATAAAAGGATTTCAGAGACTAAATCAAAGAAAAGCATAAAAAATAGTAGAGTTCAAGAACAATCAACCCAGAGGAAAATCACAAATGGACAAAAACTAGGCGCTCTTGATGTCTTTGCATTGCATTCCTTTTATTGTAAAGACAATGAATAAATCACACTGTCTCATTATTTCATCACCTAGCTTTGTCTCAACTGTCAGGCATGAAAAATTACCGAGAAGAACAAAAGTTTTCAAAAGACAGGAAACTTTTGAAAAGTTATGAACACATTTTGAGTGCTAACTCCAGAGTAGCTGGTTTTTCAAGAAATGTACAGGAGACTGAGTAATGATAGAGTAGTTAGAAGCAAAAGTGTACATCTGAGATTCTCACACCCTCCTAAAGAGGGGATCAAAGTGGATGCCTGTGGTTCCATGAAAATGGGATTGTGGGACAGGAGTTCATCAGGTGACTTTTCAGTATTGGAAGGTAGCTGAATATAAATTCATGCTCACTAAGTCCTCATATTCTGGCCCCATGATTAAACTTTATTGTCAACCTATAATTTTTTTCTAAGCGGAAATCTTAGATAATTTTATAACTTCAAAGATCTAAAGGAGGCACCATGATCCCATGTAAAAAACTCTGCACTCAAAGGTAGAAGAACAGGACTCAAGACATGATTCCCCTGCTTACTAATTATTGACTTTAGCTAAGTCCCAACTTTGTTGGGATTCAGTTTGGAAATATTCTCAGTGATTCTGCCACCGGTTCTACCTTTTACAATTGTGTAATTATGAGAATAGGATAAGTATATGTGAAAGAGTAATAATGTGTGAGAACAACCGAAAGTTTCACTTTTGATGGTTGTAGCAGATAGAATTTTACTTCTTTACCTTTGATGTAAAAGTCATGGTTACATGGCTTGAGAAGAAAATGCTAAACACTTAGCAATGCCTTTGTCCTCAGTATGTTTCATAGTAGCCCAAGAATCAAGTAGATTATGTTCCATGTGTCAATGGTAGACTTCATTTGCACAGTGACTTAATTCTTGGCACATACATAACTTTGTTTATGCTCAACATAAGTGCACATTTATAAACATATATATGTATATATTTCACTCAAAAAAGTAGTTTTAATCGCTCATTGTTTGAGATGTCTTGTCAATGTAGTGAGTTATTAGTAAATAACTCTTTCTAGTTCTAGTAAGCAATTTTAATATTGCATTTCCAAATAAAATGGCCTTACATTAAAGAGTGACCATGATTAGTCTGACTAGTCTTACTTTTCTGAATCAATATTTGCTTTATTATTCTTGAAAACATCTAGACAATATTGCTCAGTGAAGACAAGGAAGCTTCTATGCCAAAGTCAGAGGAGAATGACCACAGCATGATCACCTTGGTCCCTGTGAGTCAGCTCGGATGGCAGAGTCCACCACTCCGGTGAGTTTCAACTTTGTCAAACATCAGTACTGCCAGTCGTCATTTGGTCAAAAATATTGAGCAATTTAAGGTTTTGCTACCTAGGAACCTTGGCATTGAGTGAATGTTGAATGCACACAAACACATACCCATGCCCATACCAATATATCTATTTGTTCAATAGAACAGAACCAACCCAGTTTTATAACGTATATAATCAAACCTTGTCAGTCAGTAAAATATATTACAGCAGAGTGGATTACTCAATGAAATAACCTGAGAGAATGAGTGTGGCTCATACCCCGTAAGTTGTCAGGAGTAGACTTGGGGCTGCTGAGTTTCTACACAATTTTGTTCCCATTTGTCCTTTTCAGAGAAGTACAAGCTTGTCTGAGAGATCTCAAAGTATGCATGAGTGTACACTTGAGGGTGGGATCTGTTGAGTTTCGGTCTTAAACCACAAAGAAAGCAGCTAGTCAACCATAAATAAATTCTATGGCGTTATTCCCTTATCACCTACCCACCTGGGCACAATGCCCGGTGGAGTTTTATGTTTCAGAGTCAGGGGTTCAGAAAGATTGTGGATTGATTGGAAATGTATTTTATGTTGGCAGAATCTAGAGTGCTAAAAAACCAGAGAGTTTTTGCAGATTTACCAGGATGACTGAATTTCTTCCTCACTCATTTGATCTCCAATAACTTTGCACTGGCCCCAGATACAATGGTTACTCAGAAACTTATCCAAGCCAGGCAGATACTAACAGGGCTTCTTTGATCTTTGATTCTTTAAATTAGCTTTACCCCGAATATGTTCCTCCCCATAGGCTGCTACCTTTAGTCAGTTTTCAAAATTATATTCAAGTGATATTTATTTTTCCTTCAAATATCATTCTGATTATTCTGAATGTTTGTTAATGGCATGTCTACAACAGGTGATTAAACAAGAAAGCCATGCTTCACTATTGTCATCATATCATTGACAAGAAGGCTTTTATCTTAAGATGAAGAAAAGGGGAACAGGAGAATGTTGGAATGCAGCAACTGAAACCAGAATTCACTTCACAGATATAAATTTTCCATATCCGTTGCTCAGTCATGAGACTTGTGTTGAAATGTGGAATAGGTCAGTATCAGTTCACCTTTATCCTGTCCAAGCAGATCTCCTTTCAGGAAATATTATCAGCTTCTCAAGAGTGGAGGGTAAACCAGATTTGTCCTGTCTGATAATTTATTTAAGAGGTCTTTATCCAAATGAGTTCATTCTAATATCCCTTCATCAAGTACTTATTAAGTGCCTACTATGTGTCAAGCACTGTGCTAGGAAAGGTACCAATAAATAAAGTAACTTACAATCTGGGAAGATAGAAGTCAAACACATAATTATACAGGTAACCACACAAGTAATTAGACATTCATACCAGTTCATTAAATAGGGCATCAGCACAGTCTTCCTTTTAAGTCACAATTATATGTTTAAATTTATTTTTATGATTCTCACTGGAAATTTGTGAATAGCATTAACTTTAATACCTAACACATATTGAACCCAATGGTAGATGTATATATTGTTTGTAGTGGCAGGTAAACTGGCCTGAGTTCAAATATTGTCACTTAATTTGCTTTCCTTTTAGGAAAAGGAAATAAAAATCATGAAATTCTGTGTGTTTCATTTCATTTTCACCATCAGACAAATGGAAATTGTAATTTCTAACATGAATGTGCTAAGGTTTAAATTAAAGAAGCATAGCCGGGCGTGGTGGCGCACGCTTGTAATCGCAGTACTTTGGGAGGCGGAGACCAGAGGATCTGGGTTGGCGGCCAGCCTCAGCTCTCTCTCTCTCTCTCTCTCTCCCTGTCTCTCTCTCTCTCTGCCTAGTGAGGCCCTCCGCAACTTCGTGAGACCCGGTTTCAAAATAAAGTATAAAAAATAGGGCCGGGGGTGTAGCACGGAGGTAGAATGCCCCTGCGTTCAATCCCCAGTACCGCAAAAAAATAAATAAATAAATAAAATAAATAAATAAATTAAAGAAGCATTAAAGGCAGTGGTGCCCTTAAGGAATTCCTAAGACTATGAATGCGTGAAATGCTAATATAAATAACGATAAGGCTGACTATTCAAGTGGCTGAATCGGAAAGTTAAGAAGCAGAGAGAGTGGGTTACAGTTGGGCTTTTAAAAATGCAAGCATAGAATAGAGGGAAATATCTTTACTGGGAACAGAATGAACAAACGTGTACAAGTTGGAATCTATATTATTCGGGAAATTGTAGAGAAGTGGTCTCACTAGGATGAGGACAGGTGTGGAGCTGAGGACATAGGATGGGAGAGGAAGAGGAAGCCATCACTAGTGGCTCTTCAGTGAAGTTTGGGAAAGAAAAATCAATTAACCTATCTTCCCATTTTTAGGTCTTTTTAGACATTAAGACAAGAGATGAAACTCATTACTTCATAAACTTTGTGTTCTGTGTTCTTCCTTAAAAAATAAAATTGAAAGGAAGTTTCTCCTTGAACCTGCAAAATACGATTTCATTTGAAGACAGATACAGAATCAGGACAACAGATTCCCGATGAACATGGCGGTTACTTAGACTGGTCAGTTAGAGCTAGGAATGGCTTTCCTGTTTCATTGCACATTGTCTCATGTGCATTCTCAGCAATGACGGAACACACACATACACAAAGTTGTGGAGGGTCTCACTAAGTAGCTGAGGCTGTCCATGAACCTGCAATCCTCTTGTCTTAGCCTTCCAAGTACTGGGATTACAAGTGTGTGCCACCACACCTGGCATTATTATTTTTTACTTTGAAACACAATCTAAGAAGGGTCGTCTCCTAAGAACCATGCAGGAGGTATCACAATACCTGACTTCAAACTATACTACAAAGCCATGGTAATAAAAACAGCATGGTATTGGAACAAAAGCAGACACATAGACCAATGGAGCAGAATAGAAGACTCTGAAACAAATCCACATACCTACAGCCAATTGATTTTTGATAAAGGGGCTAAAAACATCCACTGGAAAAAAGATAGCCTCTTCAACAAATGGTGCTGGCAAAACTGGCTAACCATATGCAGAAAAATAGAAACAAAACACACTTTCTCACCTTGTACAAGAGTCAACTCAAGATGGATCAAAGACCTAGAAATCAGACCAGGGGCCTTGCAGCTACTTGACGAGGGCATAGGTCCAACACTTCAACACATAGGCACAGGAAAAGACTTCCTCAACAAGACCCCAAAGGTACAGGAAATTAAAATGAGGATCAATACATGGGATTGCATTAAACTGAAGAGCTTTTGTGCAGCAAAGGAAACAATCAAGATCCTCAACAGAGAGCCGACAGAATGGGAGAAGATTTTTGCTAGCTACTCCTCTGATAGAGGACTAATATCTAGAATATACAAAGAACTTAAAAAATCACCACTAAAAAAACAAATAACCCAATCAAAAAAATGGGCAAGTGAAGAAATGCAAATCAAAACTACCCTGAGATCTCACCCAACACCAATTAGAATGGCAATCATTAAAAACACAAACAACAACAAATGCTGGTGAGGATGTGGAGAAGTAGGCACTCTACTACACTGCTGGTGGGATTGCAAAATAGTCCAACCACTTTGGAAAACAGTGTGGAGGATCCTCAGAAGAATGGGAATGAACCTACCGTATGACCCAGCAATACCACTTCTAGGCATCTACCCAAAAGATCTAAAACCAAACTACGAGACTAATGCATGTATATCTATGTTTATAGCTGCACAATTCACAATTGCCGAACTTTGGAACCAACCAACAGATGAATGGATTACAAGACTATGGGATAAGTACACAATGAAATTTTACGCAGCCATAAAGAAGAACAAAATTACATCATTTGCAGGGAAATGGAGAGAACTAGAGAACATTATGCTAAGTGAGATTAGTCAGTCACAAAGAGTGAAAAGTTGGATGTTCTCCTTAATATGTGGAAGCTAGATAGAATGGGACTTAGAAGGGACTCCAGACAAAGAAGAAGAAAACTTTAGATGAACAAAGAAGATGCCCTAACTGAGGGAGTTGGGAGGGGGGTGGAGGGAAACACACTAAAGCACATGATGTATATATACAAACTTATAAGACTCAATCACTATGCAGAGCACGAAAGGGAGGGAAGGGGGAGGGAATAGGGTGGGATTTGAGGGAGGGCTAAATGAGCAATGTGTGTATGTATGAATCTGCTACCCTGACACTTATCAAATATATAATTACAATGTACCAATAAATGAATATATAAAAAAAGAAACACAATCTAAGTTGCTGAAGCTGGCTTCAAACATGTAATCCTCCTGTCTCCGCCTTCCAAGCACTGGAATTACAGGCATGCACTACCATGCCCAGCTTGAAAAGCAAGATTTTAACGTGGGGGATGTTTGACTAACATTCTAAGTAATATATAAAAAATAAAGGAAAGCAAGACTAGACTTTATAGAAAGAATACATTATTTTTAGTAAAACCCTGTCTCCTTGCTTTCTTAAAACAAAATAAATGTTATTAATTGTATTTTGTTTTCTTTTAAGAGGATATTTAAACGTAATGCTGTATATCAACCTTCCAAGGCTTTAGGCAATTGCTTTCTATTTTCCAGGATTTGGATCAAACCTTCTTTAAGTGTCATTAATGACATATATTATTTAGAGTTATAAGCACAAAATAATTTGGTAAATATTCTATTGATTTAAGTGTGAATTCTAAGAACTCTAAACATAAATCTCAGTTTCCATATGAGAAGCATTCATTTTCCTAAGTGTGAAATAATGGACATTTCTATAATCTGTCTCTATCATCAGCATAAAACTTTTAGAACTCTGGGTAGATTATAAACTCTCATTGGACACTTTCATACCCTCTGACTCTAGATGGACCTTTAAGCTAATCGAGAAACTAGAAGAGGTTAGGGGAATCTTCAAAACCAGTTTTGAAATTTTGACAAAGATTATGTTTTCAATAGTTCTAGCCATCTCAGTTTTGCTATCTTTGGGTACCTGTTCAATTGAATGCACATCTTGTGAAAGGTCATAAAAAATAAATTCTAATCTTTTTATTTCTAACTCTCAGTAGCTCTACTTATACAACTAAGCGTACCTTATTCATTGTCAATCAACCTAGCCCAAAGGCTAAATCAATAACATTATTCTTTTATTGAATTGGGCTGAGAAAGCACATGGTAGTCAACCATGATAAAATGGGAGAATTATATAAAAGGACTTTATAAGTAATGAAGTGCTATATAAATGGAAAGGATCATGATTACAGTGACAAAAATAATAAAAAACACAAAAGATCACACTGTTGGTAATACATTAGCATGGGATAGACTATTTTCGCCCATTTTCATGATATTTTACTACAATAAGGAATAAATGAAATAAAATGAGTTTTTATGATAACTGTAAAAAGAAAATACAATAGGCTTTATTTATATAATTTTTAAAATGTTGCCATGTTAAAGCTGTTTATGATAAGTGGTTACATGATTTATCACTTACAAAAAAAACTCCAAATACATAAAGAATTAAACCCATTGACTTTTTGACTTTAATGCTGAAATAATCACGAGAAGGTATTTATTCTAAAAGTAAGATTTTTTTCCAGATAAAGTCAGTATCATTGGAAGAGTTTATTCTGCATTTGCTATCACTTTGGGAATAACACACTCAATTTTTACCTACTTTTAAAATACCATGTTAAACACTATATAGATTGCACAAATATTTTTTCAGCTCTACCAAGAGGAAAATAGAGATAATTAGTTCAAATGGAAGCTTATGGACTTGAAACTTTTTCAGACAAGAAAATTGGAGATATCGTGTAAGACAGTAGATTCCATTTCTGAAAGGTTAATGTAGATGTCCATTATTTTGTCTGAGAAGTTTTCCTCCTGATGTAAAGAACAATACCATCTTCTTTTGGGTAAAACCGACCAGTGGCTCTAGAGAAGTCCTCTAACCACAGTACACCTACTCTCCATCCATAGTGGATGGCTTAGGTACAAGCCCCTGAACAAAGCCAGGCCAATAGAACACGTTCACAGGATTTTCATGTTGGTGGTCCTGTTTCCTACGGTGAGGACAAAACCTATTCTGATAGATGAAGAGACAAGAGAAAGAAACTTCTAACACTACTTAAATTCCTGAACCCCTTTAGGGGCCTGTGGGCCGGGTTTAAACCTTGAGCTATGCATGTTTCTAGAACATTTTCCCTAAGCTTGTGATAATGCAGCTTTCTCCACTGACAACCCTGGGTAATCCAGGGAATTTATATGTGTGTGTGTGTGTGTGTGTGTGTGTGTGTGTGTGTGTGTGTTACTGCAGATTGAACTCAGAGGCATGCTACCTCCAAGCTATACCCCCAGTCATTTTTTTGTTTTGTTTTGTTTTGAAACAGGGTCTCGCTAAATTGCTGAGGCTGTCCTCGAACCTGCAATCCTCCTGTCTCAGCCTCCCAAGTACTGGGATTAGAGGCATGCACCACCACTCCTGGCATCAGGGGACTTATATTTAAAAATACAAATAAGTAAGACCACAGATGCTCTTTATATTATGGAGAGTTAATTAGCCTTCCTATTATGACAAGGTAGTTGTAAAACTGCCTTGCTTAATGTCCTCTCCTCCTGGGCAGCAGCTGAGGCCCCTATGACACATAGTTTGCAAGATCCTCCAGCTCCCTCTTGATCCTATTTCTTCCCCCTCCCCCCTAGCTAAGCCTACTTGCCACTGCCCGGTTCATTGTGAGAGCTCAATAAATAGTAGTAATAAATTATGACCATCCATCCTATGCAGATTCAGCCTCTGGTCCCCTGCTGTTGAGAGCTGCTACAGCCCGAGTCAGCTGACTTATCTGATCGCCTCTTCCAAGTCCTTTATATTGGTCCTGTAGGATGAGTCATTCCTCCTTAATCTGACTTTCACTCCTGTACACAACACTAATACTGGCTTTTCTGTCTCCCTTTTTCACAGCCCTTTTCTGCCACATAGTAGGGCTGGAGAGATGAATGTCTTTGCAGGATAACCATAAAGTACAGATAGTTGAATTTAGATGCCTTTAAAGGTCTAATTATTATTGCCTTTATGTTGTCAACCTACAGTGGTTTTTTTAATTAAAAATATCAGCCCTGATTGTAAGTGTATGAGTTAAGTTGTGAAACAATCTTGCATTTATGATCTTTTGGTCCCAATCACCTAGCTCTTCAGTCTGATTTCAAAATCTGCACTGTGTCTGACCAGATTATGGAAATGTCATAGGGAGAACAGAGAAATCTTACTTCTCTGACATATTGCAACAACTCCTGTCATTATAATGTAAATTTTTATGAGGATGGGAGGATAGGAGGTTGTTTTTGTTGTGTTTATCACGGAGTCCCTAGTGCCTGGAATACCACCCAGTATATGTGATCACTACAATTGTTTGGAGAGTTAACACATAGTTACTGGGTAGCGTTGAATCACTTTGTTGAAAAATTGAATAAATGATAAGTATTTTGTGTGTGCATCTCCAGTGTGTAAGTCCTGTGAATAATTGAATTTGTTTTTATAAAAAATTTAGTCTAGTCTGGAACAGAAACAATATAAAACAGATGGACTACAAATTCCAGTGAAATTACTCTGCATTCAAGATCCAACCAAAGCCATGCTTGCTTTCAGGAGATGTAACACTTCTTTCCATAGAGATTTGAAATTATGCTATAGAGGACTGACTTTTGAACTGAGTCCTAAAATATGCAAAGGGTTTCAACAAAGAGAGATCTAAGGCAAAGAATGCCTACTTCTAGAAGTCAGCATTCAACTCTTTTCTGAGTCTCTATAAGACTAGCAGAAATAAAGAGCACTATGTCTCAAAGGCTTAAATAACTTTACTGTAATTTATCAGGCACAGCAGCTTCTTCAAGACACAAGTACTTTTTAAGCAATTCTGGATGAATTCTCTTGGAGAAAAAATGTGACTTTTCTACCACTTCTCCTTAAAGGGAAGTGAGTCATTTAAGAAATGAGTTATTGGGTTTTTATTAGATCTCATATTTCAGTTTTAAGTATGTGCCATGTTAAAGTTGAACTACCCATTAAAGAACTATATAGTTATTTCAAGAAAAGGAATGGTATTATTTTCCCATTACTTAGGTTCAGAGAAAATTATACAATCTCTCACAGATCTCCCTTCCCTACTTCCCTACCTTGGGGCGAATTTTAAAGTCATGATTCATCCAACCACAGATAGACGTCCAGAAGTTTTGTAACTCCTTCTGCAAGAGCAAGTTTGTTCACAAAATGGATTCTTGGTTAATTTTCTCAGCAAGTCTTTTTTACATTCACTATATAATCATTGTCTTCCATGGTGCGCTTGTTTGCAACAAAAATCCATCTATAGAGTTTTAAGAAGTATCTCATAGTTATATTAAATTTGGTATACTCAAACTTCATAGAAATGTAACTCAGATGTTTCGGTTTAAAGGAAGTTAAGGAGATGCTGTGATTTAAGAGGTCTGGGAGGCACTTTTTCTCATCTGCATTTCATTTCCATATTGCAAATATCAAGTGCTATAAAGAATATTTGCCTAACCCATCATTTCTAATCCCAATGAGTTTTTTATGCTCCCTCTTTACCCAACTAAGCCTTTATTCTCTTTACACTTAAAGTACTTTGAGCAAATTTACCTGTGTCCACAGCAAATAAGCCTTAGGCCCAGGCAGCTGACTTCTTGTTCACCCAGATGGAAATTAAACTTCGGTGTGCACATTGCAAGCACCTGCTGCAGCCTCTTAAAAATGCAAAACCTCACCCAGGCGACGGGATATGGTTCCAGATAGGAAGACAGGCTTCTGATGACGCCTAAGGATCTTTAATTCTCTGGATTGCCTACTGTAAACCCATTAGCGGAATTTGAATTTCTTGGGGTTCTTCTGAACCTGGCTATCACATGTGGAATTTAGAATGGTTTCTTCTTCACATTTTGCTTATTTTTAGTCTTTCCAAAAGACTCTTGGCTATGTAACAGATTTAGGGAAAATGTTAGAATTTGCATGTTTGGTTTTGAGCTTAAAGATGATCACAGTTATAAGAAGTGTGCAGGTCCCTCCCCCCACTTCTTGTGTTATATTTTGATGCTCAGTTTACGGCAGTTTCACAATCTTCCCCATTTGTATGGATATATAAAAATGTAAATACCTGAGAAGTTAAGAGAAGGATTTTTACATACTAGCTAGTTACATAGCAGTGCTTCCAATATTTTTGTGCAGTTGTTATGACATTGCAGGATATTTTGAATTATTTGATTATTAAAAATGGTCTTATGTCCACTTCCCTCATTATACTTGTTGAAACATAATGTACTTGTTGAAAAGAATGTGGTGTGTTACTGCAAAACTCAAGCATGATCTGTTTTCCTTCGACTCCAGTTACATCTGGCTTGCAACATGAAAATGAAATAAGTTGCTTTAGAAGCCCGGCATGATGGCGCACACCTGCAATCCCAGTACTTGGGAGGCTGAGACAGGAGGACTGCAGCCTCAGCAAATTAGTGAGAGTGTTGGCAACTTAGCGAGACCCTATTTCCAAATAAAAAATAAAATAGGGTTGGGGGTGTAGCTGGGAGGTAGAAGACTCCTGGGTTCCATCCCCAGCACCACAATAAATAAATAAATAAATAAATAAATAAATAAATACATACATAGTTGCTTTAGGAGATTGTCAAAATCAGAGATAAGCATACATTCTAGGCAAAGGCTTTTACAAATGCTTCATAATAATCAATTTGTAAGTCATCAAGAGACAAAGATCAATCAAAGGGTTATTCTGCTGTCTACTTATTCTTTATCCAAAACGGTGGAAAGAAAAAAGTGTCTTTTCTTTATATGAGTGAGAGACATTTCTTTTTCAACTGCAAGCATTTCTGGCCCTGCACCTTCCTGGGGGTGCACACAATGGGGAATGTTTTCGATTTGAGCAACAGTTCTGCAGGCATGGCATGGCTACTGCTTCCTGGGGGAGACATTCTAACCTATCCATTGCCTCTCCAACGACTGTGGGAGCATGTCGCTCCAACTTTGCACAAGCTCTGTGGCTCAACCAACAAAAGTGTATTTTCTCACAGTTCTGAAGGCTCGAAGTCCTAGATCAAGAAGCCGGCAGGGTTGGCTCCTTCTGAGGACTGAGGGAAGGGTCTGTCTCAGGCCCTTCTCGTTAGCTCCCAATGGCTGTTTTCTCCCTGTTCCTTCACATCATCTTCCCTTTGAAAATTCTCACCAGTGCTGTGTTTCTGTCTCTGCCCCTTGGCGTTACTGCATTTGTCCCACCAGAGGATTAGGGGTTCTCTTTCCTCCCATCAGGTCTTCAACTGGAAAAGGAAAAGATAGGGAGACCCGTAGAGGAAGGAGTAGCCCTCATTTCTGTATTGATTCTTCTGTCCTGGTGAACCATCTAGAAAAATGTCCATCAACAATGCTGTTTCTTCCTGTATCTTCACTCTCTTACCTTAATATCATCTAACTTTCCAACTGAAAACACATTCAGATTCCCAGTCCTACATCATAATGAATGCCTCGTTGCTCGCTGTTGTCTCTGAGCAATTAGTGAAACTGTGTGCGTGTGTAAGCGTTGCAGACACTTAACTCCACATCTGCAGTTTCCGGGCTCTTCCCAAACCACTTTATCTCCACGATGCTTCTGGAACTCTTATCCCAAAGGCCACCATCTTCCTCTTAATTTCCAAATTCAAGGCTTGTTTTCAAGCGTCTTTCTAAACAACCCTTCTGTGGCTTTTCACAACAACGGTGTTCACAGCTTCCTTCCGGACACTTGCTGTTGCTTCAGGAGGATGACTTTCTCTTGGCTTCCATCTGCCCCTCTCAGTTATCTTCTGTGTGCAATTTATTTTAATATTTCTTGCTAGCTTGCTTTCAGACAAACAAACAAGTACCAGCAATGGATAGAGCCTCCTTCCTAACAGCCTGGGCAGGAAAGGTGGCATAAGGAAGTGTTAGATCACCGCCAGTCTGGGCAGGTGTTTAACCATAGCCCATGGTTTCTTTAAACAGTGTTTCTCTCACTGCTGAAAATTTGAACAACTTTTCCTGTTTGTTTGGCCTTTTGTATTTCCAGCTCTGAATATTCATGTTTTGTTGTTCATTGAGCTGCTTGTTGATTTATCTCAACAATTTATAAGAGCTCTTGGCATATTGCAGATATTGGCCCTTTGTTCACGCACAAAAGAAATGTTGGCATTTTAGATAGGATCTACTGAGTTTGTTTAGTTATACTTTTGCATATGAGAATTTTTACTTTTCAATATTAAAAACATTCACTTATTTTATATTTGCTTTCCAGCCATGGATAAGAGTCTCTCAACCCAAAGATCATATATTATTTCTATAATGCCTTGTAAAGTTTATATACATAAATATAAACTTTATATATACATAGATATACTCCAGTTTTAATCTTAGATTTATTTATTTAGATCCATATTTTTTCAAACAGGGTAAGATGGGGACATACCCAGTTTTTTAAAACTGCTCTAGGTTAAAGAATTATTTTAACCTATTTAATTAAAATAGAAATTGAAACAGACATCATTCATAAATTTAAATTGCAAAGTTTTTGTTCATGTCATGAACCCACAGGTTTGACAATGATGTTATGAAGACTGTATTGTAAAATACACATATGACTTTTTGGTTCAGATTTTGTAATGTTTTTAAGTTATTATATTAGGAATTTTATTACTGGAATATATTTGGGGAATCATATAATCAACAGAATTCTCTTTTTAAATTAATAGGCCAATTTTAGAGAAATCTTAAGTGTACAGAAGAACTGAGCAGACAGTCTAGAGAGGTCTCATCTAGTCCATCTCCCTCTGTCCTTGGTTTCCCATTATTCATATCTTGTATTGCTGCGATACCTTAGTTATATTTGTGAACCAATATTGATATATCTTTATGAGTGGACAGCCACAGTTTATATTAGTGCTCATTCTTCATGTTGTACGGGTGTGCTATCACAGTATCATACAAAACAGGTTTGCTTCTTTACCAGTCCCCTGTTCTCCATCTACATTCCTCCCTGCTGCCCCTGACCCCGAGCAATCGCCAATCTCTTCACTTTCTCTACGGTTTGTTTTTTCTAGAATGCACATCGTTGATATCAGACATTCCATACAAAGACTTTTCACGCTGGCTGAAGGCACTTGGCTGTCTGCAGTAAAGATTACTTCATGTCTTTTCCTGGCTTGATAACATTTATGTTTTATCTTTGAATAATATTCTATTACATAAATGAGCCACAGTTTGTTTATTTTCCTCTTATATGACATCCTGGTAGCTTCTAATTTGGGTACTTATGAATAAACTGCTATGAGCATTCATGTGTGATTTTTTGCATGTGGACATAAGTTTTTCAAGTCACTTGGGTAATATCTAGGAACACAATTGTTGAATGGCATGGTAAGACTGTTTAACTTTGTAAAAAAAATCACCTGTATTTCAAAGGGCTGTGTCCTTTTTGCATTCCTCCCTGAAAGGAGTGAGACTTCTTGGCAACTGGGCTTTTGAATAAATAATATCTGCTAATAGAATAAAAATTGCCAGGCTATGAATTAATGCACTTTTTTATCAAAAGATTTTGCTACAAGTAGCTTGAAAGACTGGAATAAGAACTCACTCTGCATGCACAGATTACTGAAGATTATAGGAGAATTTTTATACAAAATGCATGGCACCTAAACTGTCATAAAGAAACCTGAAATTTTACAACTTTGTATTTCAATAGCACTGCTTGACTTTAACACATAGCTTAATTGTCCTCTCCCCAAACTTCTTAAAAAATGTATGGAATATAAATTTTTCATAAATAGTAAATGTGATAAAGTCTTATTCTCTTTCTTTAGGATAATATGGAGAAGAATTCAAGAATAAAAAGACTTGTGAAAAAGATACAGTTACTAACCCTAGTATGATCCTGCTCATAGATATATAATAAGTAAATTGCCAAATCATTCACTGACTTATCCTAAGTCACCCAGGAATACATACTAAACCATCACTAAATTTGAATTTTTATCGTCTCTAAGATTTTTCACACACAAAAGGAAATACACAGAAACAGAAAAGATCTTAGCACATATCTGTTAGCTGTTTTTGTTTGGTAGACATTGGAATTATGACATTAGGATGGGAGAAATTTAAGCTTCCTTTAAATTATAAGTCAAATTAAAATTCACCTCAAAACTCCCACAATGAGAATAGCAATAAATTCAAATTTGAGTGAGTTTCCTTCTTTTTTTTCTCTAATGAAATGGGGAAAGACCCCATCTTATTCTTGGTTCAGGATGATTTCAATTGCTGATGACCAACTCAACAGTGTGAATGGTTTTAAGGCCTGAGACACCGGCAATTACTGTTGACATCTCTCATGCCCTGTGAAGTCAGCTCTCCTGTGACCGTGCTGACATGAAGGCATTGTGGCAGATTCAAGTTTACTAGACTCTAGAGGACTACAGCGCTTGTCCTCCACCTAGACCCAACGTTGCAGTCACCACTTAGATCCAGCAAATACTCCAATTATTTTGTGCATGCGGTGAATGTGTGAGAAATGTTTCCTGTTCGTGAACCTTGCATAAAGAATCTGGAACATATAAATAACTGCTACAAATCAATAAAAAGAGCAGATAACCTATAAGAAAAATAGGTCTGGAACTTAAAACTAGCAATTCAAGAGAGAGCATATCCAATGACCAATATAACTCTAAAAAGATACACAACTCCATTAGTCATTGAAGAAAAACTAGAACTATAATGTAATAATATCTCACAATACCAGAATTTCTAGCATGAAAAGACTATGTGTGTGTGTGTGTGTGTGTGTGTGTGTGTGTGTGTGTGTGTTACTAGGATTGCACCCAGGGGCATTCTACTTCTGAGCTACACCCCAGTCCTCTTTCATTTTTTGTTTTGAAACAGTGCCTCACTAGGTTGCTGAGGCTCTCACTAAGTTGCTGAGACTGGCCTCCAACCTGTGATCCTCCTGTCCTAGCCTCCCAAGTACTGGTATTACAGTCGTCCACCACCATGCCTGGCACCATGACAAGGCTAAAGAACAACCAAAGTTCTTCTTTACTACTGCTGGGGAGTGTACAACAGCTTTGGAAAATGATGAGGTCGTATTGACTGAAGTTGAATGTATGCAAAACCCAGCATCTGGCGAAAGTACCAAAGATGTGAGCACAAATGTTCACAGCAGCATAGTTTAAAATAGCCAGAGAAGCCGGGCGTGGTGGCATACGCTTGTAATCCCAGTACTTGGGAGGCGGAGACCGGAGGATCTGGGTTCGTGGCCAGCCTCAGCTACTTAGTGAGGCCCTCTGCAACTTCGTGAGACCTGGTTTCGAAATAAAGGATAAAAAATAGGGCTGGGTTTATAGCTTGGAGGTAGAATGCCCCTGGATTCAATCCCTGGTACCGCAAAAAAATAAAATAAAATGGCCAGAGATTAGAAACATGCCAATATTTGACTAGAGAAAAATGGATAAGTTGTGATAAGTTTATTCAATATAATACCATAGAGCAATGAGAAATATGAAGATGTACTAATGTACACAATAATTATGTGTACATCATCATGTTTTTATAAGCATGATATTGAAAAAGTTAGACACAAAGTTTGTTTCCATTATCACACATATTTTTTAATTTTCAAACATACAAAAAGTTAGAGAAGACCACAATGAAGACTTTTGCATCTAACGCTCAGGTCTAACAAATGTTGCTTATATACAAATGCTTTTTTAAAAAGAAATGAAAGGATATACATTTGTTGAAAACCCTAAAACCTATGCCATTTCCCTCCTTTCTCCTTAGGGTTAACCTTTATTCAGAGTTGGTGAGCATACTTCATAACCATGCTGTGATATTATTTCATAGGCAATAATTTCTGAAATATTTATTGTTGTTTTGATGTTTTAAAAAAACTCTTAAGTAGTATAATTATCTTTTGCTACCATTCCTTTTAGTCAACATTATGTTTTCAGGATTTATTTGTGTGGATAGATCTAGTTTATTCATGTTATATCTATTTTTCCATTCTCCTATTGATGGATAATTGGGTTGTTTTCATTTTTTTATTGTAAAACATCATTTCAATTTGAGAATGAATACATGACTCCTTAAAATTGCATTCTCTAGATTATATATTTAAAATGAGATAGCCTTTATTTTCTATTTCTCTTGGGTGTTTCCACTTTGATAGTCATCTTTATTTTCAAATATTTTTAAACAACATCTAGATGACATACATCTTTACACCATACAGAAACACACACATCCGTAATATAACATTATAAACCTAGGTTTCACAAAAAATACTTAAAACATTCTTGATGATTTCTATTTAATTCTGTTTCACTTTATTCTTGATGTTTTATACCTTTGAACATTTGTCGTTATATTGCATATTGATTCCATGTCATTATATAGTATATTGATTTTTACCTGAAGGTAGAAACACTGGGCTCCAGAAACATTTCAGCTTTCAAATCCCAGTGTCTTCCTGGAGTCTAACCTAATGATGAACTTCTATTTTGCTTCCAAGGTGCATAGGGATAAGAAAATTCCACTCTCAGGAACTTCAGATCCCAGCTTATTTTATTCAGAATAGCTTAATATCTTTCACTCTTTCTTGTTGAAAGAATGAAGGTATCAAATTTATCATAATTTGTCAATGGGTTAATCTGTTACATATTTAACCAATCACCTCCCTGAACCAAATGTGTTTAAGCAAATGAAGTTCCTTTCTTTAACTTGCTTTCACACAGATAATTTTGCCTTTGTCTTAAGTGAAGTCCAATGAAGGTGCACCACTTTGGCCTTTGGCCTTACCTATCCAAGTAACAACTTCATTAGATTGCGAAGGTAAAGTTTGAAACAAACAAACAAAACAAACAAACAAACAAACAAAAAACACATTTCTCTTTATTTCATGTAATGTTGGTAATAACTGAGGAATAATAAAACATATAATCCCACTAAATAAAAGTATGTGTAGGTGTATGTGTGCATGTCTGTATGTGTGACAGAGAATAATTTGATGTATTTAGAGGTAAAGAGAAACCCATTCAGAACACTAGTTCTCAAAATATTTTACCTTGGGATCACATTAGAAACTAAAATACTTTAACCTGGGAATACATTAGACACAAACAATGGTTTTCGTTGGCTTTAGTGGGTGTGAGGAAGCTGTAGGGAGATTTTGGGATTTTAGTGAAATTCTTCATTATTCTGTATACCTCTCCTTCCATATGAACAGTATTGCAGAAATAGAGTTTAACAATAAAGGATGAGAAGACACCTTACTAAAATCAGATACTTTGTGAGAGTCTTGCTCTGTGATGCTTTGAGATGTGTGTGCATCTCCATATTTTTTATTGTACTGTTTTTTCCTCCCCAGAAGATTTTGCACTAAAGGAGTAGTAATAAATACAGCGAGAAAATGTAATACATATAGACAGGCATGGAAGCGCATGCCTGTAATCCCAGTACTTGGGAGGCTGAGACAGGAGGAGCACAGGTTCAAGGACAGCTTCAGCAACCTAGCAAGACTCTCAGCAACCTAGCAAGAGCTTGTTTAAAATAAATAAATAAAGGTCCGGGGATGTAGGGCTGGGGGTATAGCTCAGAGGTGAAATGCCCCTGGGTTTAATCCCCAGTACTGCAAAAAAAAAAAAAGTAATACATATATGCTGGTTGTTTTGAAATGTCTTTCCTTCTCTTCCTTGACTTCGTGTTCTCTCTGTGAGTGTGAAGTAAATGGAGCTGATGAGTCATAGTCTTCTAGAAACAGCAAGAACAGTGAGTCATTGCTGCAGGGTTGGAGAATGTGGCGTTTCACTCACATACAGCATTTATCCAGTGATTCTCCCTTAGCTGCTAATGGAAACAAGTCTTTTATGTTCTTTGATTTTCACAAATCCGCTGGGCATTATTATTGTGTAGGGAAAAACCATTCCAACAGATTATTCACAGCAATATTGCTATATGATTAGTGGTTTTCTTTTTTTTTGTTTTTGTTTTGTTTTGTTTGGGAGTTTCCCTTGCCTTTAGAGCTACAGCTGGAAGTTAATTTGGGAAAAATGTTCTTTAAGCTTTTTTTGTTTTCTTTTTTTTTTTTTTTGCGGTACTGGGGATTGAACGCAGGGGCGTTCTACCTCCGCGCTACACCCCCGGCCCTATTTTTTATACTTTATTTTGAAACTGGGTCTCACGAAGTTGCGGAGGGCCTCACTAAGGAGAGAGAGAGACAGGGAGAGAGAGAGAGAAAGCTGAGACTGGCCGCGAACCCGGATCCTCCGGTCTATGCCTCCCAAAGTACTGGGATTACAAGCGTGCGCCACCACACCCGGCTTAAGCTTTTTTTTGTTTTCTTAATTTTATCACAAGTACTGTGTTTATTGCTGTTATTTTTGGTTTGATAACCCATTATAAATTCAAATATATAAAGCAAGTCCTTTTGGTTTATGCTACTGGTATAAACAGAAGTAAAATAAAATTGAGACTATACGTGTCTTTATTTTTATTTATTTGTTTATTTATTTATTTATTTTGCGGTACCGGGGATTGAACCCAGGGGCGTTCTACCTCTGAGCTACACCCCTGGCCCTATTTTTTATCCTTTATTTTGAAACCGGGTCTCATGAAGTTGCGGAGGGCCTCACTAAGTAGCTGAGGCTGGCTGCGAACCCGGATCCTCTGGTCTCAGCCTCCCAAGTACTGGGATTACAAGCGTGCACCACCACACTCAGTTTATACATGTCTTTAGATTGCCCTATTTTACTTAGAAATACATGGAATTTTTTTCTTCATTTCACAAGAGTGTTACTGTATAAGTGTGCTCCCACATTTCCAAGACCAAAATTAGGAACACATACAAAATAGAAAAAAGAAAATAAAACAGATTTTGTATAATTATCTCTTCCCTTCTGAGCTAACAACATCAATATGGTATTAATAAGCTATTTTACATCTGTCAAGGTCAATTTGCAATACAATCGATCAAATTAATTAGTTAGTAGCTAGTTAATTAGTTGATTCTTATTTTCAACACATACAATGTGATAGGTGCCAAAATATAGATTGGCATTTTCTTTTCTTTTTTTTTTTTGCGGTACCGGGGATTGAACTCAGGGCGTTCTACCTCCGCGCTACACCCCCGGCCCTATTTTTTATACTTTATTTTGAAACCG
>PVJS01009016.1:0-17961 GCA_004027185.1 Glis glis
ACACACGCATCTATTATCAAGGATCCAGATTCCCCAACATGCTTATTTCATAGGCTTTTTAGATATTTAGATACTTTTGGTTAATACATTTATTTGGTAGAAAATATATATTTAAAAATGGCATTAACTCACCTTCAAAACATTTTGAGAGGGAAACAAATGGTGGCAATATTGAAATGTCATATCTGAAGATCTTACAGCTAAGTATCAAAAAGTCATCAGATAATATTCCTGGGGGAAAATTATCAAGACTATTGGTCAAGAGGGTTTACACATTTGGGGGACACAGATTCCTTTCAAAACTTGATGAAAGCAAGAGACCCTTTTCACAGGAAGAAATATTCAGCCACAATCAGCCACAATATTGACAGAGCATGTCTGGGTTCAAGCTTGGGTTCAAAGATCTCATGAATTCTTTCCTCAGCAGCCATAGATTCCAGTCTGAGAGCCCTGGAATTCCAATCCCGCCACTGCTTTGATTTTATATAGGAAGAAGATGAAAACATACAATAATTTGAAGATGTATACATAGTCCTAAGTGTTGCTAGCATTGCTGGAACTATAATTTATATTTTTCTAGGCTCATTTTGCAGGTCAAAAAATTGAAACTTAATGAGGACAAATGGCTTATCATCACCAAGTATCAGAAGATAAACAGAAAACCAGGACTACATTTCCAGACTCTTGAACATACAGATGGCTTCTTGCAAAGAAGAAATTTTATATTTGAAAATATAAATTTGGGGAATCGACTAGTTAAATGGTCAAGTTATTTAACTCAACCAAATAACGTGCTTTCTCAGAAATGGTTTGTGATTGACTATAGAAAGTCCATGTTTACGAGTTAGATAGTTGTATTTGCATTCCTGAGTAATTCACCGTGCAGATATTAGCTTCTCAGTTCGCTTATCCAATCAGCACTGTCAAATATGAACAGACTTCTCACTGAGCCCTTTCCTTCTGCACTGTAAATTTTGACCCTTCCAGTTCTGAAGTAATCATCTGAAGTCCGGTAATCATCTGGTTTACTTTCGGAGTGTGTGATGTCTACGTGCAATACGGTTCTTTAAGCAAGTGGAATATTTCTTTGTAATTCCCTCAGGCCCACTAATTTGAAAGCAATTGAAAGGAAGCTGTAATGATGCCCTGGTTTTGATGATGTCTTTTAAATACCCCCTTTTCTAATTCGGTGATACAACAGTGCAATATCACAGACGATCAGGAAGTTCACCTGCCTGCAGCACAAATATCAATAGATATGCAGACAAACAAACAGACCTGCAGGCCATCAGTTCCTATCACATATGAGCTGTTTGATCTTATCGTTGCTCTTGGAACCTTTGGAAATTCCAATTGAAACAAATGGTAGCTGGCCACTGGGTTATTGTTTTCTCAGCTTATTAGAAAAATAAAGGTTGGCACTTACTAAATGAATATCCCCTTGCATGTAGATTGCTCAGCAAATGTTTTGTTTGCAATCTCCTTTAGTATCTTTCAATAAAAGGCTGCATTCTACCTGGAAAAGCAGATATAGAGGGATACATTAAAACTCAGAAAAGTATGTAATTTTAATGGTTTGGATTTAGAATGTCCTCCTAGCCCTCCCAGAAACAAAGTAGGTAACAATGTTGGAAGCAGGCTTGGCTGCTAAGGAGGGCTCCCTGGGGGCATGGCCTTGGGATTCTATAAAGTCTCTCCTCCTTCTGCTCTTCCTCTGCTTCTAGCCTCCATGATGTGAGAGCAGAGCCTTACTCTCTCCCTCTCTCTGCTTTCCACCGCCATGCCCTGAGCTCCGCAGACCTGGCCTGACATGAACTGTACTCTGAAATCTCCAAAAACTGTGAACAAATAAATCTAGCTTCCTCTGAGTTGTGTGGTTAGGCTCATGGGGGCACAGAAGTGAGAATGCTGACCGTCAGCGACATCCAGGTTGAGAAGTCGTGGGTTGAACAGTGTCATTATCGACAGCAGCGCTCAGTTCCTTGTTCTTTGCACACTTTTTTTACTTTTCTGCCAGATATATCTAAGAAGCCTACTTTCTTAAACAGTCACTTTCTCACATTCATACTATGAAAACCAAAGGTAACTTTTGTGCCTGTTTCAGAACTAATATGAAATAGAGTGAAGACGTACTTGTCTAGAGACTATCAAGTGTCTGCTACAGCAGAAGAATGAAGTTTAACAGCAAAGGTGGATTCAGTTCAACATTGAATCTGCTCATCTTGCTATGAATTAAGTGAACTGGCCACTGGTATTTTTCATCAATTATATGCTTCTTTCTTTTTCATTTTACATTTATCGGCATATTGTAATCATATATCATAGTGAGATTCAAAGCGATACATAAATGCATATATAATGTTTAATCAGGGTAAACATATCTACCTCCTCAAACATCTATCATTTCTTCATGGTGAAAACATTCAAAATTCTCTTTCAGATTTTTGAGATATAAAGCATATCATTGTTATCCATAGGCCCCCTACTTGAGTTAGGGCGTCACTCAGAGGTAGAGTTTTACATTGCAACAGCACACCAGAACCTCTTTCTCCATCTAACTGTAACTTTGTACCCATTGATCAACCTCTCCCCTTCCCTATCTCCTACCCTCCCCAGCCTCTAGTAACCACCATTCCACTCTCAACTTTGATGAGATCAACTTTTTGAGATTTTGCACGTGAGTGAGATCAAGTGGTACTTGTCTTCTGTGCCTGGCTTATTTCACTTAACATAATGATCTCTAGTTCTATCCATGTTATTGCAAAGGACAGAACTCCACTCCTTTGTCTGGCTGAATAGTGTTCCGGGGTGTATATATACCTCACTTTATCCATTCATCAGCTTGGGTTGCTTCCATTTCTTGGCTATTGTGAAGAGTGCCACAATGAAGACAGGAGTGCAGATGTCTCTTTGACATTCTGATTTCATTTCCTTCAGACCTATGCCCAGTGGTGAGATTGCTGGATCACATGATAAGTTCTACTTTTCATCTTTTGAGGAACTTAGACACTGTTTTCCCTAATGGCTCTACTAGTCTACATTCCTACCAACAATGAGCCAGGGTTTCTCTTTCTCCACATCCTCACCAGAACTTGTTATTTCTTATCTATTTGATAATTGCCATTGTACTAGAATGAGGTGTTATCTCATTCTAATTTTTATTTGTATTTCTCTGATGATGAGTGGAGTATTTTTCATATACCTGTTGGACATTTGTACAATTTTGAGATATGTCTATTTAGGCCTATTGCCCATTTTTTAATTGGGCTATTTGATTTTGTGCTGTTGAGTTTTTTGAGTTCCTTGTATATGTTGAATATCAGCCTCTTAGCAAATGTATAGTTTCCAAATATTTTTTCCCGTGCTATAGGTCATCTTTTCACTCTAATGAGGCTTTATTGACTGTACAGAAGCTTTTTAGTTTGATGAAATCCTATTTGCCTACTTTTACTTTTATTTTCCTGTGATTTTGGTGTCTTGTCCAAAAAATATGTCCTGAAGCATTTCTTCTAAGCTTTCTTCTTATAGTTTCATTGTTTTAGATCATACATATAAGGCTTCAAACCATTTTGGATAAATTTCATAACTGGCTGTATTGGACAGGGTTCTCTAGATTAACAGAATACACGGAATGAGTATATTTGAAAAGAGGGATTTATCAGATGGGCTTACAGTTTGAAGCAATGTAGTCCCAGGTTCTGACTGCACGTGGAGAGTCAGGGGAACCAGTAGCTGGTCAAACGGTCTAAGAGCTGGAGTCTTAGGATTGGAGCAACCACTAATTCAGTCCCAGTCCAAGACGTGAAGATCAGGAAGCTCTTCAGAGAAACAATGGTGAAAGTTCAGTTCCAAGAGCTGGAGGCCGAGAAGATCAAGAAGCTCTTCAGAGAAAGGCGAAGCTGGCGGCTGACGATCTCAGGCGAGAGCAGCTGCGTTTTCCTCGGAAAGAGTCGCACGCACTCTACTCGGCTTCTCCCTCTTTATCTAAGTCCGCACCTATCAGAATCCTGCTGCCTACATCCAGGGCAGGGCTTTCTCTTTAATCTGCTGTTACACACCCAAAATCACATAATCTTGGGTGTGTCATGATCAGGTCAAGTTGACAACCTAGATTAACTATCACACTGGCTAAAGATAGGGGTCTAGTTTCATTCTTTTGCATGTAGATACCCAATTTTCCCATTTATGGAAAAGCACCATTTATGGAAAAGGCTTTTCATTATCCAATGTGTGTTCTTAGCACCTTTGCCAAAAATTATTTAGATGTATATGCATGGGTCTGTTTCTGGACAGTAAATTTTGTTCCGTTGGTTTGTGTGTCTGTTTTTTATGCCAATCCCATGCTATTTTGATTGCTGAAGCTTTGCAGTATAATTTGAAGTTAGGTTATGTGATGTCTTTGGCTTTGTTCTTCTTGTTCAAGATGGCTTTGGCTATTTAGGAACCCATAAGCCTTCACCTAGTACAACAAGTGGACAGGTCACGTGGAATCCTAAGGAGATTTCTAAAGTGATGATGTTCAAATAAATAAATAGATAAAACAGTTCTGATCAGCACTTCCCCACTCTATTTGAAGTAAATTGTGAAATAGACACAAAAGTTAACTTTAGTGTATGGAGGGCCACAGTTTTCATAGCACTAGTATTGAGAAAGTGGCCATTTAAAAAATAGGTCCCCTAACAGAAGAGTAGAAAGTATGCAAAAAAAATCTGCAACATATTCTCCCATTTCAGTAATTACCTCAGTGACAAATTTTATTGAAGTAATGAAAAGAAGATGTTACTAAAGAGAAATCAGGTAACATTTCATTATTTCACTTATTCAATTTCTAGGGAAAAATAATCACTTCTTTTTAACTAAAAAATATGAAAATGGAAGTTTTAGAATATTTTCCTCTAGGATAACATCATAGTGTGATTCGAGCCATTACTCCAACACAATGATTATTTGAGCTTAGTAAATTTATGCATAATTATGCTTAATATACATTTTTAGTTATTCGAGTACTACTGTATGAGCATGTATTTCCAATTCCTAATGAAAGAACTATAAAATATGATTAAGGCCATATGATTTCTCTCTTTTCTTTAAAAAATACTACATACAATAAATTGGGGGTATGAGTTTGTAGGGGCCTGCATACATTTTATTCAAAAAATAAAGTTGAAATAGCCAGGTGACACCTGAAGCAAGGGCTTTGTAATACCCCCAAGAGACCCAGGTCACCTTTGAGTCTGGCCTCACCAGCCCTGAGGCTGAAAACCGTGGGTAATCCAGCTGGCTCCCAGTATGATTTCAGAGCTAGTATACCCAATTAGCTGAATTTCTCCATGTGTTGGTGAAGTTGTTGGTGTAGGCTCATGGACCACAATGTGCATGGTCTACATGAAGTGGAGAATAGAAACATTGATCTGGGAAATTCAACAAAAAGCTAGTGAAAATCTTGCCTCCCCCACCAGTCAGATTTAATTTCTTAATCCATTCATGGAAAGCCTGTCTAAAAATTGGGTTTGATTCCAATTCAGAATCAGAAAATGGTTTCTATGAAAACAAGTATTTATGCCATCACAATTGATCACTACCACCACCAACATCATCATCATCATCATCATCATCATCATCAATCATCTGTCAACATCATTAATGCATTAGTCAGAATTCTCCAGAAAAACAAAACTAATAGGATGGACGGATGGATTGTTAGATAGGTAGATAGATATACACAGAGAGGAAGATGTTTTGAGACAGAAATATGTAAAAAGAGATTTAGTATGGGAATCAGCTCATGTGATTACTTTGGATCCAATTACTATGGTACCAATGGTAAGCCATCTGCAAGCCGAAGAACCAGGGAAGTCAGTGATGTGACTCAGTCTTGAGTCCAATGCCTGGGAACCAGAGGAGCTGACGGCTTAACATTCAGCCTGAGAACCAGGAGGCCACTGGTATAAGTTCCAGAGTCTGAGGCCTGAGAATCTGGAACTTTGATGTCCAAGGGAAAGAGAAGATGGGTGTCCCAGCTATAGAAAAGCGAACTTGCATTTCCTCTGCTTTTTTGTTTTTCTCTATCCAGGTCCTCAGAGGACTACGTGGTGCATGCCCACCTTAGTTAGGGTAGATCTTCTTTACTCAGTCCACTGATTCAAATGCTAATCTCTTCCTGAAACATCCTTACAAACAGAAATAATGCTTCACTAGTTATCTGAGTATCCCATAACTCAGTCGAGTTGACACCTAAAGCTAATAGTAAGACTCTCCATCCTTACTTACTGTCCGCTGTATGCCAGGGATTGTGGTAGATCTTCTCCTTCTTAGGTGCCCAGGATTCGGTGTAAGGCAAATATCCCATTAAAACTAAAAAGAAGCACACATGTAGAAAGTACCTGTTTTGCTCAGCATTCTCACTGCTGTAATCTAAAGCACCTGACTGCCACAACTTAGATGAAGGAAGATTTATTTGCTCAGAGTTCTAGAAATTTCCTCCTTCAGTTTATGTTGGGTCAGGTTACTTCTGTGGAGCTCAGGGAATGGCAGAGGGAGGCAGAAAGAGAGAAAGAAGACCTCAACTGCTCTGCTCTCACATCATGGAGGCCAGTGGCAGAGAGAGAGAGAGAGACAGAGAGAGAGAGACAGAGAGACAGAGAGAGAGAGAGCAAGCAAGAGAGTGCTAGCTGGTAGCAGAGAGAGCCAGTGAAGGGAGTTCAAAGACACAGGCAGTGCCCCCAGTGCCACACCCCCGGTGACTCACCTCCTCCAGCCACACTCCACCTGCCTAGGTTACCATCCAGTGAATCTATTACATTGGATCCCTCCACTGATGATGTCAGAACCCACATAATTAAATCATATCACCTCTGCACATCAATACATGAGCTCTTCAGGGACATTCCACATCTCCACCATAAAAGTGCCTTTCTGTATTTGACAGAATGGTGTAAGATGGGGATATTGTTGTCCTTTTTTGGAAAATGTAGTTTCATTTTTGTCACCTGTTTCATGCACAAGAGTGGAATGCCTCCTGTGTATGGCCACAGTGAGGTCTGATACAGAAAGGACTCACAGAATCGAGGCTCTTCCACCTGCATCCTAGAGGTTAACTTTGGCATGTAGCTGCCTAATCTCTTTGAGTTTTGCTTTGCTATTGAAAGTGAGGAAACTCTTGAGCACTTTATAATAAACAAGCAGCACTTAAAATGAGGTCAGTAGTAAGTCAATCAGCTCTGTTATTCTTTAACTTCCTTGTGACTGAGAATCTAGTTGTCTTTAAAAATACATGATTATTGACTACTTTAAGAACTTCTAAAAAGTAAAGCTGATTTTTTTATTCACTTGCTTAAAAACAATAGACACATCCTCTATGGTAACTTTGAATGAGCTTGTCTCAGAATCAACCAATCCAGTGCCCTTCGGATGTCCCAGTTCAAAGGAGGCCACAAGTCACTGCTCTGATTGGTCCTGAGGGTTAGGGCAGCAGTTCTGCCCCTTGGTGTCCTGCATCCTCCCCAGGGACTGTCCATACCACTTCACCATTTCTGACAAGCAGGGACAGATATCATCAATGCCTGCCTCCCTGAGGGAATAGTCAGGAGTCCAGTTGAAGGTCTTTTAAAAGTGCAAACCAACAACAACAAAAAAGCATTTGTGTGTGTGTGTGTGTGTGTGTGTGTGTGTGTGTGTGTGTGTATGTTCTTGCCAATTTGTACTTGGAAAAATACAAATATAAAAAAGGAGAGTTTCCTTTTCTCTGAATAATGAAGAGGAAAAAATTGTAGCTTTCAGCGAGGGCACATCTGCCTCAGTTTTTCAGTTGTGTATTTAAAGGGAAAGGCAGCGGAAAGGAAATTTTCCTTTTAGTGCACCTACTGAAAGCTAAAGTCCTTATTCACTGTGGTGTATGTAAAACTCACACACTGTCTTCGAGATAGAGTATTATCAATTCCATGTTATAATAACAAAAGCAACTACCTTTATTTGTATTGCATTGGTAATAATTTTACTTATAAATAAATGCATTTGTATTTGTTTATACTTCAGATTTATAATAAGAAAGCATTTGATATGGTTCATTCCTATTTTCACAGTGAGGAAACACAGGGGTTAAATGCCTTGCCTTGTGAGACGGGAAGTGCCCATAGTTACACAGGGGTAAATGTCACATCCGATCCTTTGGGGGTCCAAGGGTCAGCTTCTCACTATGCAAGATTTCTTTATCAATGAGTACCTAGCTTGTTCAAATTTTCTATCTTACCCCCTTAATTCAGAGAATATGTTAGACGCTAAATAAAAATTTGGGTGACTTACTATATGGGTTACTTGCACATTTATAGTGTATCTTGCAATCAGGATTAGCACTGATCACTGGATTCAGTAGGATATTGGGGGACTGAATGTTGGGTTCACTGTGGGTTAAGGAACCTTCCACAGAATCTCATTATTTCAGTACCAGATGGGGGTTAAAGTTCCGGAGGTCTAATTCATTTCATCTTTGGTTATCTCTGACTTAAAGGTTCTTTATGACCTCAAACATGATTAATATTGTTCTAAAATGCATTGTTTTATTCTTTTGTATTAGAGTAAATGTTATTTAATATTTCTTTGCTTCCCCAGGATCTAAAGGTAACTGAGAACAAGGAACCTAGGACAAGCTGATGGACTAGTCCCAATTCTCCTCTCCCCGCCATGTCCACACAATTTGAAAATTCACTTTGTAACTCACCCCCTCAGAATAGAGTGTATTTCCTATCTGTTGACTTTGGACTTGGCTGCATGACTTTCTTGAAATTTAGGAAGTTTGACATAAGCAGGAGATCGAAATGTGTTTCTGTCATTGATTTGCCTAACTGTAGCTCTGCCATCTCCCATAGGAAGAGCTTCCTCCAGGTAAGATTATATATGAAGCAGACTTGAGCCCCAGCCATAAGGAGCCATGCAGTAGAGGCAAGCGGGACTCTCTGCTTGAAGCAGCACAGCCTGGCTGAGCTCAGCCCATGTGTATGGACCCCCCCAGCTGACCCTCCGCAGAACTGCAGACACAAAGGAAATAGATGCTATGGTAGCCTCATGATTTTGTGATGGTTGTTCTGCAGCAATAGATGATGAATATAGCCAAGGAATACATTTTTTTGATGCTAAAGTAGTAGAGCCTTAAAAGGTACAACCATAGCCAAGTCTAATGTTTATAAGTGGAAGTATTTTTAAATCAACAAATTGCAGGATATCTGCTATTGTTCTCCTGTAGAAATTGAACCCCACTGAAAGCCAAGCTTTGAAAATAAAACCTTTGGGCTGAGGAAGTGGACAGAGATAACTAAAAACTGTTTTCCCTATCACTATTAGATCATCCAATTACATAATGAAGAAAAAATCTCTCTTTTGATTAATTTCTTCAATAAACCACTATCAAGTACTACTATACAGCAGGTACTTGCTCTTTCAGCATGAGCAAACTAGGTGCCAAAGTGATCTCACAGCTTAAAAGAGAGATAGAGGTTCAAACAAGTAATTAGTGTGCAATGTGACAAGAGGCAACATGGACTTGCAAATGGTGTCAAATGTGAAGGAAACTTTTAAATAACAAGAGCTGAGAAGGATTGCATGCTTATTGTAAAGCAAGTGCTGATCTGTGTGCTTCATATGAATTGCCTCGTTTAATCTTCAAAACCCGAAGAGGACATGAGATACTAATCACCAATACTATTCCCATTTCACAGACCAGGAAAGGGAGATCTGGAAAGGTTGAATAACTTATCCTGCATGAGTCAGGGATCCTGTAACAATAGTAGCTGGATTTGAACTTCAGCACTCTGATTTTAGAACCATAGTCGATGGCCAGACGGTCGGATGGTCCTGTGTGGACACAGTTACCTGGTCAAACAACAATCATGGACCAAAATCCCTCTCCTTTTAAAAATCATCCCAATTATGTCAGCTACCAACCTTCTTCCCATTCACAGAGGAGTCTGAATCACATACTAGACAACCTCGATGTCCATGCAAATTACAGTCAATATCCTGACTCATGGGTCTTGACCTCAACTTCAACAGCACTCCCCTTTATTCAGTCATCGACACTATGCAGTGACCTTAACCTTGACTTCTTCACTAGCAGGAATTGTATTAGCCATTAAAACATAGCTATCCCATTCTCTGACCACCAACTGGCCCCTCTAGTGTTCTAGGTCTCCCCTTCTCGTTGAATATGCACGCAATGCCAGCATCTTAATTTCTTGAATTTCTTCTAGTCTATCTCACTTTCTTCACTTGCTTCCATATTTATCATGGCTTATAAGGAAATTTTTTTCCATTCATAAGCATCTCAACATCTTGTATCCCAGGATGTCCACTCCATGTACCCAACTAAATATATACCCCCAACTAAGTGGACCACTTCAGTTACCTATGGACTTCCATGTCCTGCTGCAAATTAGTGACTCTTGAACTCAACTAGATTTTTTTTTTAATCTGTGTATGTGAAGGAAGAGAAGTCTTCCTTCACAGTAGTTATTCCAAAGATGTATCAGGGTAATTGAGCTTAACAGTGCCCTCCCAAAATCCATATGTTAAAATCCCCAACCCCAGTAACTTAACTTGAAGGTATAATTGTCCAGTGGAGTATTGGTTGGGGAGTGGTACCAGGACTTCCAGCTGCTCCAGTTTGTTTTATAAAATGGCATAGTATTTGCAAATAACCTCATGCATATTCTCTCATATACTTTAAATCAATTTGCATTACTTATACTAAGTACCTGACCCAGTGTAAATGCTATTTGAATTATTGCTATAATGTATTGCTTAGAAATAAGGATAAGAATCTGTACTGTTTGGTACATACATAATTTTTTTTCCTTTGATATTGGGGATTGAACCCAGGGGTGTTCTACCTCTGAGCTATATCCCCAGCCCTATTTTCTTTTTTTAATTTTGAAACAGGCTTTTGCTAAGTTGCTGAGGCTGGCCTCAAACTGGTGATCCTCTTATTCCAGCCTCCCAAGTTCTGGGATTATAGATGTGTAACCACCACAGCTGGCTAGTATATATATGATTTTCTTAAAAAAATATTTTTGAGCCACAATTGGTTGAATCCACAGAGGCAGAGCCTGTGGACATGGAAGGCTCACTGTACTTCGAGATAGGGCCTTAAAAAAGAGGTAATTTATTTAAAATGAGGTGTTGGATTGTGCCCTAATCTGATATGACTGGTGCCTTTATTTTTTATTTTAATTAATTAAGGTATTTATTTATTTATTTGGGATACAGGGGATTGGAGCCAGGGGCATTCTATCTCTGAGCTACTCCCCCAGCCCTATTTTATTTTTATTTTGAAACAGGGTCTCATTAGGTTAATGAGAGTCTCACTACTTGCTGAGGCTGTCCTTGAACCTGCAATACTCCTTTCTCAGCCTCCCCAGTACTGAGATTACAAGTGTGCACCACCATGCCTGACTCGACTAGTATTTTTACGAGAAGAGATTGAGACACAGACATGCGCAGAAGGAAGACCTATAAGGACATATGTAGCAGAAGGCCATCAACAAGCCCAGAAGAGAGGCCTCAGGAGAAACCAGCCTGCACTCACCTTGACCTCAGACTTCCAGCATCCCAAACTCTGAGATGATGGATTTCTGTGGTTCAGTCCCTAGTCTGTGATACTTTCATTATTGCAGCTCAAATCTCCCTTTACTATCTTTCTTGTAGCATATAACTCATCTACTTTTTGGAGAAAAGAATAGATCTCTGACTTGAATTCTTCAACTACCTGTTATCACACTTAGAAAACATTTCTCTTTTCTCTCCGGCAAGCATCGTGGAGTGGTTAAGAATGCAAACCCGGGGCCCAAACTCTCAGGTCTACCTGGTGGTGCCATTATTTCCCAGCCATGTACCCACTCTGAAGCCACTCAACCTCTCTATTTGAATTTTCCTCTTCTGTAAAATGGGTGTAACTTGGTTGTTTTGAGAATTAAGCAAGTTAAAATACGGAAAGCACTTAGAAATTTCCGCTATACAATAATAACCACCCAGAAATCCATTTCCATGTTGAAGGCCATGTATTGTCACAGATGTCCCAATATCTTACCCAAAGCTGAATGTACCATCTTCTTATCATAGAACCTTCCCTTCTGCCTTCTTTCTCTAAAAGATTTTCATCAGGGTTTGCCATATATCAAGCTATGGATGGTTTTCCAACGAGATTTTTTTCCTTTGTCTCCATCCTCCAATAGTTACCAAATTCTCTCATTTTTTTCTTTTTTTTGTCATGCTAGAGGCCAAGTGGGCCCTTATGTGTGAACACCTTCTTTACCAACTGAGCTACATGCCCAACCCAAGTTTTATTGTTTCTAATATCATTTTTCCCTCCAATCTGTCTCCTACCTTGCACCTCTAACACAGCAATCATGCACGAGCTCATTTTTTGTGTTTTGTGTTCACTGAAGAAGCAGGTATCTAGACTATTGCATTTAATCTCTCCATGGCTAATTCCACTGCTAACTATATGCACAGAGGGTCTTTCTTAAAGACAAACACATCCCCGTCCTTCTTTGCTTGAATCAGCTCAACAACCTCATTGTAATGGCCGTACTTTGGCATGATTTTCAAGGCCCTGATTTCCATACTACTATTCACCCTTCCAATTTAAAGTCCTACTAATGCTCACAGTTCAGTCAAACATAACTGTCTGCATTTGTTGGTTCTTGGTATCTTTCAAATCTCTTTTGAAATGTAGGCTCCAACGGGGATTGTAAATATGGGAGTTTAACTAAAAACCTCTAAATATTTAAGACTAAAAACAACCATATAGAAAGAAAACTCATATTTATTAAAACTCTCATGAGGAATTAACCAATCTAATTATATAAAGCCAAAAATTATTCTGACTTCTTGTAAACTTTTTATTAATGTTTCCCCATTTTACGAATAACTTCTGTTGAAACACACCCTCCCCTCTCCCCCCGCATTTTAGAGATTTATTCACATTTATTACTCTATTTGGCAACCCTTCTCTCACCACTATTTTTAAACGCTTGTGTATGGATATTGTTATGAGTCTAATTTTGTTTTAAAAAAGTCACAGATCGATTGCTGCTTTAAAAAAGCATCAACAATGAATAATACCATAGGGGTGACTTTCATATTTTTCTGCGTGAGTGTTTTTGTACACTTTTATTTTCTAAATGGCCTATCATCTACATCCATCACATTCGTAATAAGAAAAATGTGTCTAAAAACGAAACAATTACCAAGCAATCAACAACTTATAATATGTGCTTGGAATTTACATACATGTTCTCTTAACATAAAACACTTGGAGTTAAGTGTTACTCAATGCAAATGTGGAGACACCTGCTAGTTGAATGGGTACCTTAATACAGACCTCCTGGGGATTTGCTCTATTCTTGCCAGATGTAACTGTTAGATTTTCCCCTACAGCCTAGATAGCAGAGCCATTGATAAAACACATAGGAGGCTCAACCAGATGACTTTGGAACTCTCCCAGCATCAGTGTTGATAGAAATATGTCTGAACTCTTTTTAACAAGACTTGAGGAATCTTCCCACATCTCAGTGTGCATAATTGTAAGTTTTTCATTCTTGGCTTCAAGCACACGAGATTTTTGTCTTTTCTGTTCCCAACCAGTTCCCTGGCCTTGTCTCCACGGCTCCCTATTTATCTCTATGAATGCCACTGCTTTGTTTATAGTATAGGTGACAAGATACAAACCAGGATTTGGAAGGAGTGGGTGGGATGGGCTGACTCCACGTTGCCTTTTCGGAAGAGTGCTCTAACTTCAACATCTGCATCTGGCATTTCCAAGCTTGTAGCCCCTTCGTCTTATGCTAGGAGTGAATTCCAGCCGGGTGATTCATCCTGACATGGGAGTTCTTTGCTTCTTTTACTCTGCAAAAATGTGAGAGAATGAGGGGAGAAGGGTCTCATTCCTTGTGATTTTTCTAAGCAATCTTTATTTTTTCCCATAGCCTGGGAAGAGATTTTCCGATGAGAAATACTGTAGTTATGACATAACAATTCCATGTTTCCCAACCCAATTCACTCTTGTTGTTCTTTTTTTTCCTATTTCTCACAATTCAAAGTAACTTGTGAGATTACTAGGACAATTAAGAATCTGGAAAGAGGAAAACTGCATATTATGGCCTTGATAACCCTTCACGGAGAACAAGTTGCTCGTCTGCCACAAATTCCAATTTTAGAGTTGGATTCAACAATAATAGTGAATAGAAGAAACACAGGAAAGCAGATATGTGTTCAAAAATCATCCAGCACCAGAAATGTTTATCTAGAAACACTGGCTCTGGCAAGATGTCTATAATAACCTCCTTGTATATATTCTATTTGGACAGAATAGCCTGTTATCTAAGGACTTTTACAACCTTATTTTGGAAAGGTCTTTTTGGTCACACGTACCTTAAGCTAAAGAGGAAGGCAGCTGATTACATTCTTTAAAACTGCAAGAGTTTCTGAAGAACAATGCAAATTATATTTATACCATTGCATAGAAAGATGAAGATAAAAGGATTTGTCATATCCACTGGGATTGGGATTGAAAGTTTCTGTGTTTGGGGGTATAATACACATATTTTATTATCCAGATAAAGCAATGTGTGGAAAGTAAAAGTAAAATTGCTAACATCCATGGCCTACCCAGAGGTAAAATATTTGGAATTAGCATGCTAGTATTTACACACAGTATGATTTCAGGCAAGTACATACCAGTCATGTAAATGTATCATTCTTTACTTACAGAGGTGCTATAATATATAGAATATCATTGGGAAGTTTTTACACCCAATGTGTGGCCTCTCTATGCTTCCCAGTGCAGATGTCTTAAGTGCATACCCAATGTCTGCCTTGATTTCCGTTACCATTGTTTTAGAACTTCACCATTTTGTATTCATAGTCTTCTATTTTTAGGTTCCTGTCTCCAGCCAAAATTCCTCAAGCTACCTTTATGACCATCAAAACTTTGACTTAGTTTACCAAATGAGTGAGGATTTAATTGACAATGATTAAAACTCAATAGAAAAGCCTCTAGATTTTTAAAAAGGAATTTATTAAGCCATGCAAATCTAGAGTGTAAGTGGTTAATGCAGATATGGCTCATAAGTCCATTTAACAGGATATAATCAGGACTATATGACTCTTTTCATTGCTTGACCTTGATTAATTATGCTTATTTTATTTCTCAAAATTTTATTATGTGGTGACCAGATAGCTTTGGAAATTCAATACAAAATTGTAGTCCACTAAACTACGAAAGAAAGAAAGAAGAAAGAGTCTTTGATATGTTTGGGAAAACACTTTGGAAAAGTTGTTTAGCCCTGCTTAGACAATTTTCCATCCTTAACTAAGTGAAGTAGACTATTCAAATAGTTACATTTAAGACAAGAACCCAGAATTCTATCAAATGTCCAGTCCATGATAAAGGCACATAAAGAAATAATAGGATATGAAAAGATGGTAAAAGCAACAGGCAATATAAACAATCTTATAGGTATTTTGGGATTCTCATACCGTTTAAAATAACTACATTTAATATTTTCAAGGATATGATAATTTACATAAAGAGATGAAAATCATAAAAAGACCAAATAAAAGGTGAGTTGCATTATAATCCAATGAATTGGTTTAACAACATATTGAAGACAGCTAAGGAGAAAAACAGTATATGGGATATTAGTTTAGAAGGACATATAAAGAATTGAGAGCAAAAATAAATCTTTGAAAAATAAGGCAGAGTTTAAAGGTTTCAGTAAAAACAAATTATAAAAATCTGAGTTTTTAAACCCCAGAAAGAGAAATGAGAAAGAATAGGTCAGATTAAATAACTAAAGAAATAGTTCATGAAAATTTTAAATATTCAGGAGAGATAATAAGCCACAAATTCAAAAAAAGCCATATGAATCCTTTTAAGATTAAGAATCCAATAAAAACAGATTACCATTGGAACAATAAGAATAAGATTGACAACTGACCTCTCAAGTGAAACAGTGAAAGCCAGGAGACATTGAAGTGCTGACAGAATATAAATGGAGAATAAGGGTTCTACACTTCATGAAACTACAAAGATGAAAGACATATATTCTTTAGCAAATAAAAGAGAGGGAGAGAAATCACCACCAGCATACCACATTAAAGAAAATAGTATAAGATATTCTTCATGCAGAAAGAAAAATAGTATATGAAGAATCTGAGAAATGCAGAAGCAAAACACACCAGCAAAACTGCTAAGAATATGTGCAAAAATAAATGCTTAACAGAAATTAAATAATAATAGTACCTTATGGATTTTAAAATATAATGTTAACATACCCAAAAGCAGCGATATAAAATTTAGAAGGTAAAGAAAGTGGATATAAAAAATTCTAAGTTTCTTTGTTTCTTTTTTTTTGCGGTACCGGGGATTGAACCCAGGGGTGTTCTACCTCCGCGCTACAACCCCGGCCCTATTTTTTTTTATACTTTATTTTGAAACCGGGTCTCACGAAGTTGTGGAGGGCCTCACTAGGTAGACAGAGAGAGAGAGAGAGAGAGAAAGACAGGGAGAGAAAGAGAGCGAGAGAGGTGAGGCTGGCCGCGAACCCCGATCCTCCGGTCTCCGCCTTCCAAAGTACCGGGATTACAAGCGTGCGCCACCATGCCCGGCTTCTAAGTTTCTTATATTGTCCTGTGTGAGGGTAATAAATTTAACATTTAATTTTGAAAAGCCAAATATACACGTGGTGCTTTCTATGGAAAACATATTAGAAAATATATTAAAAGGGTATCATTTCCAAGCTAACAGAGAGAAAAACTGGATCCAAACAGAATAAATCATCAAAGTTAAGATAAGAGTAAAGGAAAAACATCATGAAATCATGAAGATGATATTTTGATACCTAAATATACCACATACCATGTGACCTCTAACTGGGATGCCAACCTTGGTCACCTGGTTCAGGTAGTCTTCTCTAGATTTCTCCCCTCTAAAATTACTTTTTTCCCTTAAATATGTTTTTCTTTGGAGGAGAATCACTAAATCCAACCTACATTCAAGGGGAAGGAAATTATTTAAGCTCCTTTTACCAAAGTGGGATTATCTACCTGTGTTATTTCAGATTCTTTTGTAAGGAAGACTTTTTCTTTTTCCCTCATTTATCTATTCAATATTTTATCTATATCAGCATTGACTCATGTATATTTATAGTATATTAATTATATTTGTTTCTGTCCAATATTATATTACTTATTTATTTTTTAGGTACTGAGATTGAACCCAGTGGCATTCTACCTCTGAGCCACACCTCCAGCCCTGTTTTATTTTACATTTTAAAACAGGGTCTCACTACATTGCTGAGAGTCACTAAGTTGCTGAGGGTTTTGGTAACTTGTTGAGGAAGGCCTTGAACCTGGATCTTCCTATCTCAGCCTCCCAAGTAATGGTATTATAGGCATGCACCACCCTACCCAGCTACACTACTTGTTTTGTTTTCAAATTGCTGTATGTTTGGCCATTTGAGGTGCTCTCTGGTTGGCTCCTACATCCGTTGACTTGTCTGAGTCCATCTTTTTTTTTTTATCAAACATTTTCTTATTTTCTGCCAGTACAAGATGCTCCAGGATTTTTCTTTTTTCTGTCCCTGCTCTAGAATATGCAATTTCACCAAGGTGTTCTCTTTCTATTTTTCATTGAGATATAGTCGATACTAAGAAAAGTGAACAAGTTTTAATTGTACAGTTCAATAAACATCTGCCTACGTATACACTTGTACCTACCTCTACACCAAGGAATAGACCACTTTCAGCACTTTAGAAAGTTCTCTCCATCCCTTTCTCAAGCCCAGATTTTCTCCGTTCTAACTTCTGTCACCTAATTTTGTTTTTCCAGTTCTCGAATTTCATTTAAATGCAATCATTTGCATTTAAATTTCATTTATTTATTTATTTATTTATTTATTTATTTATTTA
>PVJS01009016.1:18061-51598 GCA_004027185.1 Glis glis
TACTCCCCCAGCCCCATTTTTTATACTTTATTTTGAAACCGGGTCTCACGAAGTTGCGGAGGGCCTCACTAGGGAGAGAGAGAGATAGAGACAGGGAGAGAGAGAGCGAGAGAGCTGAGGCTGGCCGCGAACCCGGATCCTCCGGTCTCCGCCTCCCAAAGTACTGGGATTACAAGCATGCGCCACCACGCCCGGCTTAAATTTCATTTAAATGCAAAAGTATAGTTCAAAGTCTATACTTTTTCACTGAAAAGTACATACTTGCGTTTCTGACGTTTTCCACTTAACATGATACTTTTAACACTTATTTATGTTACTAAGGATATAAATACTTTTATTTCCATGTGTCTTCATCTGTTCCTGAAATTTTAACAAAATACCTTCAACAAGATAATTTATAAATAATAGGAATTTATTTCTCATAGTTCAGGAAGTTGATGAGTCCAAGATCAAGGGTGATAGAATTACCTCACTGTCTGTTACGTAGATACTGTCTCTTGCTGCAGCCTCACATGAAAAAGGGGCTTGGAGGGACAAAATCACTCCCCTTTTAATCAGGGCACTAATTCCATCCACAAGGCTGGAGCCCTCATGAGCTCATCACTACCCAAAGGCTCTGCCTCTCAATCCTAGCGTGTTTGGGGTTAAGTTCCAACACACTAATATTTAGTCCATAGTACTAACATTCTTCACGTAAACATGGCAAAACTTGTTGCCTATCCTTTCTGCTGTTTATATATATTTAGGTTTCCCTGTCTATTTTCTTGTTTTGTTTTGTATTTTTGTTTATTTACTATTATGGCTAGAGTGCATGTGTCTTTTCGTAGGCATGTTCTCTTACTAAGTGTAAGGTTTTTGAGATCCATCCATATTACTGAATGTATCAGGAGACTTGCTCATTATTATCGAGTAGTATTCTGTTCTATAGATGTAGCAGAACTTGTTTATCCATTCACCAGTAAATGGACATTTGGATTATTTCAGTGTTGAGCAATTGTGATTAAAACTGTTATAAACATTCATGCATAGCCATTTGTGTGGATATATGCTTCAGTTTCTCCTTAGCGAAAACCTATAGCAGGTGGGTTGGGGGAGGACTTACTGTGTCATATGTTAAGAAATTGCTCAAGCGTTTTGCTAAGTGGGTGATTCATTTTTTATTGCCACCAACAATGTATGAGGGTTCCAGTTGCCCACTTCCTTGTTAGCATTTGATCTTCTCATTTTTTAAAACAATTGTAATCGATGTGCATTAGAATCTTATTTTGGTTTTGGCTCGCATTTTCCTGATGACTAATGATATTCAGCAGCTTTTCACTTGCTTATTGCCATCTTTACCTCTTCTTTTATAAAGTGTTTGCTCAGAAATTTGTTCCATGTTTGTATTGGCTTCGTGTTTTTGTTAAGTCGCAAGAGTTCCTTATAAGTTTTGGGTAGCATTTATTTATCAGATACGTATTTCGTGACTATTTTATCCTACAGTATCACTTGCCTTTTCATTTTATTAAATAGTGTATTTTTTGAAGTATGGTGTATCCATATTTTCTGTACTGGTTTGCCCTTTTTGCATTCTATCTAAAAATATTTTACTTGAGTCATGGTCACAAAGGTTATCTACTGTTTCCTTATAGAAGTTTTATAATTTGGGTTTTATTGTTAAATCTATGATTCATTTGGAGTTAATTTTGTTTCTGCTGTAAGATATGGGATGAAGTTCATTGTTTTGAATATGCATATTTCAATTGTCTAAATGTGTTGGTTAAAACATCTGTATTTTTTCTATGGAATTATCTCATCTGCTTTGTAAAAAAAACTATCACTGCATATGCATGGATCTATTACTGAAACCTCTGTTTTCTATTCTGTTCCATTGATCTATGTATTGGTCCTTTCTCTATTGTCATTATTAAGATGAAAGCTGTTTTGATTTAGATAAGTGTCCCCCAAAGGCCCATGTGTTGAAGGCCAGTTCCCCAGCCCATGGTGCTATTAAGAGGTGGTGGAACCTTTAAGAGGTGGGGCCTAGGAGGAGGAAGTTAGGTCATTGGGGGCATGCCCATGAAGGGAATATTGGAACCCTACCCTTTCCTGCCTCTCTCTTTCTGCATCTCCAGTAAACTGGAGATGAGCAGTTTACTTCATCTTGTGCTGCGCCCGTGCTGTGCTTCCTCAACACAGGCCCAAAAGCATTGGTCCAAGCTAACCATAGAGGGTCAAACTGACCATGAATTGAAACGAAACCCCCAAAACTGTGAGCCAAAAATATGAATTTCCATTTTATAAATTGATTATCTAAGGTGTTTTGTTACAGTAATGGAAAGCTGACTAACATATAATCTTACATTATTGATTGGAGACCTTTATTTTTTCATAATATGTTTAACCCTATGAATTCCCTTCTAAACACAGCTCTAGATATACTCTGTAGATTATCCTGTGTATAATCTTTAGCCAGTTAAAGATATTTTCTAATTTCTATTTTCATCTCCTTATTGACTCATGGATACATTAGGAAGTATATTATTTAAATTCCAAGTATTTGGAGATTTTCTGGATATATTTGTGTTACTGATTTCTAGTTTGATTACTCTAGGCAGAAAACAAACTTTGTCTGATTTTAGGTATCATTTACATGATTCTTAAAACCATTTCTTTAAGTGATTTATTTAAAATTTGCTGAGGCTTATTTTGAATCCCAGAATAAGATCACTCTTGGGTAAGGTCCCAGGTGTTTTTGTAAAGAACACATGTTCTTCTGTTTTTAGGTGGAGTTTTTATACTTTTCAATGAAATTGAGTTGGCTGATAGTGTTGTTGAATTTGTCTGTATTTGGCTGATCATCTGTCCACTTGTTCTATTGATTGCTGAGATAGAAGTGCTAAACTTTTCAAGAATAATTTCAGATTCCCTATTTCTCTATTCTACACTGTCAGTTTTTGCTTCTCGTGTTTTCAACTTCTATTAACATCCTACACAGAATGAAAGGAAAATTTAACCAACCAAAGAAGAACAATAAGACATCACAGGGTGTGCAGTAGAGAATCTGACATTACCCAAAGAGAGGTCTGGTCTTTGTCCCTGGCTCCTGGGAGGTAACCTCTAAACTGTTGGAATTTTCCATGTGATAATTATTCATGGTAAGCCCCTCAGGCCCTATGGCATATAAATCAGTCAATCATGTCTATATAATAAAGTCCTGCTGGGCATGGTGGCACACGCCTGTAACCCCAGTACTTGGGAGGCTGAGACTGGAGGATCGTAGGTTCAAGGACAGCCTCAGCAAGTAGTGAGACTCTCATCAATCTAGTGAGACCCTGTTTCAAAAATAAAAATAAAATAGGGCTGGGCATGTAGCTCAGAGGTAGAGTGTCCCTGGGTTCAATTCCTAGTATCACAAAAAATAATAAATAAATAAATAAAGTCCTGTATAGATTCTGAACACTGTAGTTTAGGGCTTACTGGACTGACAATGCATATGGATATGTTTCTCTATTATGCCAGCAGGGCAATGTGCACAGAGGACAAAAGAAACTCTGTTTGAGACACTTCCCAACTCTGTCCTATGCGATTTTTCTTGACTGACTTTAATGTGTCTTCTTGTAATTGACTATTCCAGTGGATATAATAGCTCTCAGTGAATTCCATTAGTCTCTCTAGTAAATTATCAGGATTGAGGGTGGTGTGGGGAACCTCTACACATGCAGTAGGTGTCAGAAGAGAGTGGTGTTATGCACATTCTTTCCTTTTTGTAATTGGACCCTAAGTCCTTGCAGTTGGAATCAAAAGGTTGTGAAAACTTGACCATCTAGAGGATCAGCCCCTGAACCTCGCAATGTGACTGGTTCCAGGCACAGAATCTCATTATCAACTAGATGAAAGGTCAGGACTCCTGGCTGGCCATGGCTCCTAGGAGGAACACACCACATTAAATTGTAAGGGTGATTTTAGCAACTGGAAAACTCTCAACTTCATAGCACAATTACAGAGCTACAGATAGAATGTTTGTAATGTTATATTCATAGGTACGTTATAACAAGTTCAAAGGACTTTAAAGAATATTATGAAATTATTTTCCAGAAATAATGTATTAATTTAAATTACTAATAATTTTAATTCTGCTGATTTCACCATATTCTTTTCATTACTTTCTGTTATCTCATGTTCATTATTCATAATATAATGAGAAAAAGTGGTAAATTAATGTTTTATTTGATTAACATATTAAAAACTGTTTCTAGTTTATTTTTTTGTGTTTCTCCTGCAGGTAACCAGTTTATGTGTTTCCACTGAGTAAACAATATAGTTTTTTTTTTGATTGATTGATTTTAAATAGTAAATGTATTACTTTTTTATCTGTAAAAATTACTATAAATAGTTTCTAAGTTATTCATTTGTCTGTCACTTACTTTATTTTGTAAGACACAGAGGTATAAAAAGCCTTTTCATAGTTGAACATATTTTATATTCTTGCTTAGGACTTCTTTGACATAGAGATTTCATTTTAATAATATGTGCTAAGAATTAAAAACGAATCCCATAGCTATTTGCAAAAAATGATCATGCTAGTGGTGCTTATTTTATTGGAAACTACCATAATGCCCATATATAGTGTAATAGTTTAATAAAATATTCTCCAATGTCTTAAATGGAAGATGTGGTAGTATTTTTTTTTCTACTGAAGTTTGAACCCAGAGGTATTCTACCTTTGAGCTACACCCACAGCCCTATTTTATATTTTCTTTTGAAACAGGGTCTTGCTAAGTTGCTGAGGCTATGCTTGAACCTGTGATCATCCTTAGCCTCCCAAGTACTGGGATTACAGGCATGTACCACCAGGCATGGCTATTCAATAGCATTAAAAAGTATAATTAAACAAAAGTGTGCTGTGAGTAATGTTCATAATATAATGTTACATAAAAAGTATAATACAAACCTGTATAATTCTAGAAATATAAAAGAAAATACATTAATAATTTTATATAAATACAATAACAAATAAGATAAAATTTAACTGGCATCTCTAGGTTATGAGATTATTTAAGTAGCTTGTATTGTTTAATCTTTCCATAAAGAATGCATATCACTTTAAGTGCAAAAATTAATCTAGGAAATAAAAACCCAAGATATAGCATTAAATATAATTCAGTAAAATTATTTCTATTTGGTGACTAAATCAATTTAAAATCAACTAAATTATGTTAAGTTTTGTGGTAAGAGAATAATGACAACAAAGATGCCTACAGAGATGTTCATTTACATGACACAAGGAATTTTGTTGGCTGAATCAACTTTATGGAATTTAGTACAGGAAGATTATCCTGGATCACTCATGTGTGCTCAGGGTAATTACTTGGGTCCTTAAAGGTAGAAGAGAGGACAGAGGTGCAGTCAGTAATGGAAGTATGGGAAAAGAGGGAGGACATATTCAATGCTGGGAGGATCTTTCCCTGTCTTTACTGGCAACAAAGATAGCTATGATCCAAAGACTGTGAGCTGAAAGAGGACTTTAGTCCTATAGCTATAAGAAATCTGAATTCTGGCACATATCTCAATGAGTAAGGAAAGGGAATCTCCCTCAGAGCCCAGTAATAACGAAATCCCTACTGACACTGTTAGGTTGGTAAAACCCACATTAGACTTCTCATCTGTACTACTCTACAATAATACATTTTTGTTCCTTACATCCTCTACATTTGTGGTAATATGTTTTGGAAGCACTAACATAAATGACTACAAAATGAGAGGTTGAAGAGATAAAATATGCCCTGGTCCAAGCCTCTAGGAGAAATATAAAGAAATAAATCTACATGCTATGTTAAATTATCCAAAGTTTTACAAAAAACAGGTGAAAAGTCTTTCTGCCTAGGGGATTCAGGAAAAGCATCAGAGAATACTTGATATCATCGTGTCACAGTTACTATCAACCCTCAAGAATGGGATCTTACTTTTTTTTTTTTTTTTGTGATACCGGGGATTGAACGCAAGGGCGTTCTACCTCCGAGCTATGCCCCCGGCCCTATTTTTTTATACTTTATTTTGAAACCGGGTCTCACGAAGTTGCGGAGGGCCTCACTAAGGAGAGAGAGAGAGAGAGAGAGAGAGAGAGAGAGAGAGACAGGGAGAGAGAGTGAGAGAGCTGAGGCTGGCCACGAACCCGGATCCTCCGGTCTCCGCCTCCCAAAGTACTGGGATTACAAGCGTGTGCCACCACGCCCGGCAGGATCTCACTTTTATTTAAAGCTTGCTCTATAATGTTTGCTATTGATAGATTGATATATAATCTAACTTCAAGACTAAGAAGAGTGGACTTCATCAAGCTGCCCATACTGGAGACAATTCCAAAGATGCTTCTAATCAGATAGCCCTGATTCCAAACTCATGATGTAATAATGCCAGGTTTATATAATTATATTATATCATTATATAATAATGATGTAATAATAACACAGGGCTCCACCTGACCAGCTGGCAGAAATTCCTGATGCTCTATTTGGAAAAAAAGAATCCTTAAAAATGGCAGTTGAAAATTATATTTAATTATTTTTAAAATCAACAGACAATTTTTGGAGCATTTTTAGGTTTGCAGAAAAAATTGTTCAGAAAGTACAAAAAAATTCCCATATAGCCTTTCCCCTACCTCGGTTTCCCCTATTCTGTATATCTTGCATTCTTGTGCTTCATTTGCCACCACTGGTGAACCAATATTAACACAGTATTATTAAAATTCAAGTTTATTAAGGGATCATTCCTTGTACTCTATATTCTACAGCTTTTAACAGATGCATAATGACAAGCATCTACTATGATGGTATCATACAGAATAGTTTCATCATCATGTTCCTCTGTTTCCATCCTCTGTTCTCCATCTAATATAATCTTTCCACCTAATCTTTCCATCTAATTTTTTCACCTCCATCCACCTCCCTCATTCCCTCAAACCCCTGGCAACCATTGATATTTCTACTGCTTCCATAGTTGCCATCTTATCCAGAATGTCACCTGTCCAGATACAGTAGGCAGTCTTTTGAAACTGGATTTCTTTCACTGAGTAATGGGTTTGTAAGTTTCTCCATATCTTTTCATAGCTTGATAGCTCATTTCCTTTATATCGCTGAACATTCCATTCTAGGGTTGTACCACAATTTGTTTACGCATTCACCTACTGATAGGCATCTTGGTTGCTTCCAAGTTTTGGCTCTTATGTGTAAAGCTCTTGTAAACATTCATGTGCTGGTTATTACATAGACATTATAAGTTTTCAACACATTTGAGTAAATACCAGAGAGCATGATTGCTGAATCATAGGGTAACATATGTTCAATTTGGTAAGAAGCTGCAAAATGGCTTCACAAAGTGCCTCTATCATTTTGTATCTCACCAGTGATGAATGAGAGTTCCTGTTGCTCCAAATCCTCCTCAACATTTGGTGTTGTCAGTGTTGTGGGTTTTACCTACTTTAATAGGTATGCATGTATTGCCATCCCACCACTCTTTTAATTTGCAATTCCGTACTGATGCATGATGTTGGACATTGTTTCATATACTTACTGGGCATCAGTATCCTGCTAAGATAACTGTTGAACTATTTTGCCCATCTTAAAACTGTGTGTGATGTTCATTGTTTTTATTGAATTTTCAGAATTCTGTATATATTTTAGAAACAGTCCCTTATTAGATATATTTTCCCATGATTTTCTCCCAATCTGTGGTTTGTCTTACTCTCTTAACAGTGTCTTTTGTGGACCAGAAATTTTAAATTTTAATGAAGTCCAACTCACTGAATAGAATGGGCCTAGATTGCATTTGGGGTTTTAAATAAAAAATCAACACTAAATTCAGGATCCTTAGATTTCTCGCTTATACTGTCTTCCAGGAGTATTATAATTTTGCATTTTATATTTGGGTCTACTTTTATGGTGGTGTATGGTTTGTATCTAAATTACTTTTTTGCGTGTGGATGTCAAGTTGTTTCAGCAATGTTTGTGGAAATGATTCTTCTTTCTCCTTTGAATTGCCTTTGCTCCCTTATCAAAGGTCAGTGGACTGTACTTGTGTGAATCTATTTTTGGACTCTCTATTGTGTTCCATTGAACTAGTGTGTATTTATCTCCAATACTACAAAGACTTGATTGTTGTAGCTTTATAGTAACTCTTGAAGTCAAGTAGTGTCAGCTTTTCAACTTTGTTATTCTTCTTCAATATTCTGTCAGGTATTCTGAATCCTTTGCCTCTCCCTTTAAACTTTAGAAACAGTTTGCTTGAGATTCATTAAAAGAAAAACTTGCTGGGATTTTGATTGACATTGCATTGGATTATAGATTAATTTGGGAAGAAGTGATGTCTTAACTATATTGAATCTTCCTGTTCATGAACATGAAATATCTTTCTAATTATTTATATCTTCTTTGATTTCTTTCATCACTTTTAGTTTTCCTTACATAGATCTTACACATTGTTTGCTGTGGTTATGATTCAGTACTTCATTTTTTTTGTTGCTAATACATTGTGGTTATAATTCTAAACCCCTGTGGTTTATTATTAGTATAAAGGAAAACAATAGACTTATGCTAATGTTTAACTTGAACCTATCTATAGTACACCTAGAGGGCTAACTGGAAAGTGAGGATTGCCATTTCTATCCCCCAAACAGCCAGCAGAGAGTCTGAGACCAGAACTCATGATTTCTGATATCAGTCTAGACAGTATGCATTTTCTAAGTGTATCAATATATTCATGTTTTTCAAGAGTTGATCCTAAATTTTTGACAGCTTTTAGCAGAAACCACCAGGCAAATATTTGCATCATCTAATAAAATGTAATTGCTTCTAAGCAGACACTTTTCCATGGCCAATAAGATTTTTTCTGGGATAGTTGGACCCTCCAGTTTCAGTTAAAATCACCTGTGTCTGAACCAGTTGTCACCACATGCCTTGGAACGAAAGTCAATAAACTGACAGTATTTGAAGAATGCAGTCTCGTCATTGGCATATTTAGCCAAAGTGAGATTTATTTCTCCAATCCATGGGTGTCTGCATCAAGCAATACATTCATTCTTCTTCCCTCTTCTTCTGGAGCAGAAAAGACTCAGTCAATAGTAGGCTCAGGCGTCTCCCTAATAAATGGGAACCATTAAGCCCTGGGCACACATACACCAGTGAGTGTAATCTGTACAGATAGTGAGCAAATTCTCCCAAATACTGGGCAATGTGAGCCCTCCCAGGGTATCATGGGCACACTGTGAAGTTCGGTTTTAGAAGGAACACAGAATGCCATACAACATAATCATCTTTTCAAAACCAACTTGTGAAAAAAAAGACAAAAATTGCAAAACTTTCCAAACTTCCTTGCATTGTGCTTCCTCTCCACTGCCTAATTCTCAGAATAAATGCTAAAATCTCTGCAGTACAGCAGGAGGTGATGGAGACTTTTCTTGAGCTTTACTATGAGTCTGAACGTCATCCATCACTCTCACTCATCCCGATTCCCACTGACTAGATTTCCTTGCATTTAAGAGTCTCAGGGAAACCTTCCCAGTGATAATCCCAGACTTCCTAGTGTTTAGGTTAAGGAGCAAAGATTTGCTTTGTTTTTGTTTATTTGTTTGTTTAGCAGTGAGAAATTTAAATAATTTAGTATTATTTATTGAGACTCTATGTCAAATCTCAGTTGTTTCTATTCATACCAATATGTTAGTTATCTAATATATACAGTCTTCCCTTGGTATCCAAGGGAGATTTGCTCAAAGATCCCCAGCAGATACCAAAATCTGCAGATGCACAAGCCTCTTATATAGTATAGAATAGTGTTTGCATATCACCTGCCCACATCCTCGGGTCTACTCTAAATTGTATCTAGATGTCTTTTAATACCTAACACAATTTAAATTCTATTTAAGTAGTTGTTATACATATTGTTTAGGGAATAATGACAACAGAAAAAAAATCTGTGCATATTCAGTACAGACACGTTTTGTTGGAGTGTCTTTAATTCTTGGTGAGTTGAACCCACAGATATGCAATCTATGGCTATGGAGTGTTGACTGTACTTGAAATCATGGTAAGCACTTGTAGATACAAAGATGAATAAAATAATGCTCTTCCTCTCCAAGTGTTCATAGATATAACAGACATTCAAGTATAAAAATAGCCACTCTATTGTTATAATTCTTTCCCACTCACAAGTATCAATATATTTTAGAAGAAGGAGATTACAAAATGGCCAAAAAATGTTATGAAACTATTCACTTATAAATAACTCCCCCAACAAAACCACACAGATTACAGTTTTTCTGTCATGATGCATGTTCAACTCAAGATGAAAACAGAATTTACCAATTGTTAAACTTAGAGGTTTCTAAGCACTCTAGTTTTAAAAGCTTGTATATTTTCTGGTAGGTTTGTTTTAAAAGTCATTAAAGTGAAGTGGAATATTTTTGTACTATTTCTAAATTTCTGAGAGGTGATTGTTGGTGACCATACTATTTCTTTTAATCAAGCAAGAACATGAAAGTTATTTTCATATTTTTTGTGACTAGAATTTAACTTTTATATAAAAGTAAATATTTATTTGCACATAGGCTAATATTTTCTGTGTAGATAAATCATCTTCCAAAAAAAATCAAAGCTGGTCATGCCCTTCTCCTTGGTTGAAATGCATATCTTCACTGTATAATAAATATATTGACAATATGGGCTTAAATCGGTGTCTCTATACCTCTGAGTTTTGCCTATTATAGATCCAGCCGCATATAGAGCTTAATTTGATTTTCCTCAGGCTTAATTAAAAATCTTAGGGTAAATCTTTATGTATCTCATTTAATCAAATATCTATAATCCACCCATCAGCCATATCCAGGGTAGGCGTGGTCACCAGAGACCCACCTCTGTAAGGAAAAGAGAGAAAGAAGTAACTGTGATAAACTGAACATACAACTAGAAATCAACTCCATTTTCCTGAGTGTAAGGTGATAGTCTTTTAGTTTGCCTAGGAGATTCCAGTTTTATGCCTTATGCCTTTATATAATTATTAACTATATCCCTTTCACTTTTAAAGGACATATGCTGGTTTAGACAAAGAGTTTTTTATCTGTTTAGACTTGACTTACATGGTGTATAGTAACCTTTGTATACTAAACTTGTGGCTCATTTTGACTATGGTTGATTATAAGTGGCTGGCCACCAAATGAAATTGGTTCTAAGATATTGGTGTATCAGGTTTTACGTAAAAAAGCCTTGGGGCATGAGTAGGTAGGCAAAATTTTAGACGACCAGCAAAGATATAAACCCACATTATCCCAAAGAATCTACATGTAAATTGAGGTAAGTAATTATCTAATTGTTCAAAACATCCAAAACTTAGGATCAGTTAGATAAAACACTGGGATCCTGTGTAATTATCTCTGATCTTTTTGACTTTAGGGGACCAGGTCAATTTTCTGAGATGTATTGTCAAGGTTCTTTATCATGGCTATTCCTAGTTTTAAATCAAATTTCATTTGAATAAAGGGTTGGGACATATTTTTCAGAGAAATGGGGACTGAAGATAAAACTTTCCAGGGAATGGGTTGGGGAGATAGCTCAGTGGGAGAGTAATGGCCTAGCATGTACAATACCCAGCACTGCAAATTAATAGACAAACCAAAAACTCTCCAGGGAAGGATGCCTCAGTTTTAGGAATAAAGAGAATTTTATCCTGTTGCTTTTAATCACACCCAGCATACCCTGGGAAGATTTAGTATTAGCAATTCATATGAAATGGTCAATTTAAGCACAAAGAAAAAAAAGGAAAAGAATCTCCATATGATATCTTCTAAGTATGTATTCCTTAGAAAATTGTTTTGCAAACTTTGAAAGAAGGGTTGGCAGCTTTTTAGGGGTGTTAAAATAGAAGCTCAACATACATCTTTCCTCAAAGACTTGGGTGAAGACAATTATAAAACTCACAGTGAAAAATTTGTCTCCCTGACCACTGAACTGTATATCTAGATTTCACTTTGATTTCATTTCCTAACTGAAAATGCAAAGGAGAGGAAAGGCCCAGATATGCAAATTGGAGCCAAAATATAAACAAGAAGTCAATCCCATGACACCAGCTTCAGAGGAATGAGAATGCGAGGAAGAAGAGAAGTTTATGAACTCCATGTTCAGCGGAAGCAGGCTACAAAAGAGTTTAGCTGTCCTTCTAGAAAACAAAAATTAATTTGCTTTGGCCAAATTAAAATTAATTAAAATTATGCAATGTTGCCCTTGTGTTAATTTTAACGGTGAGGTTGTTGTGATTTAAGGCTACAATTAGTTCTAGTGTTTGAAAGAGAAGCTCTGTAATCGAGACAGGACATTTTAATAATCCTGGTTATAAACATTTAATACATCATCTTTAGGGACTCACAAACACATTGTAATTAACTTTTACAACTGAAATAAATCAGATTGCATTAGCATATTGCAAAGGAAAAAATCATTTGCATGATTGAAAACAGCTTCAGAAAATTATGTATAACAGCCTTCGTGCAAACACCAGCACAACTTTTACCAGGTTTCTGCTGTGGGGAATATTTTAAACAAGTAGTTTAGAAATATTTGGATAATTATAACTTTTGCCATAAAAGGAAATATCCTTTTTCTGAAGAAGCAGGAGAAATTATTCTGTGGTCAGTAGGACTATGTCCAACTTTATTGTAAAGGTACTGGGAATATTCAAGTAAAAGTAGAATGTGTACTTGTTCTATAGGTACTACTATGCTGTGATCAAGTAAGATGGTCAGGAGAAGAGAACTTTTATTTATGTAATTTTCATGTTTCTAGTACTAAAAACCTTATCAGGAAGAAGGATGCTGATACTGGATTCAAGGATGTCTCTAGGGCCAGTACCCGGTCTATTTCATTCAACACCAGCTCCTTCTTAACCAGGTGACCTTGACTGATAAAATATCAGCTCACATGTTCACTTCGAAACTGAGAAAATCAAACAACCTCATATTAAATATTAGCTAGTGTTTTTTTTTAACCAAAGAGATTTCAGGTCAAATAGACCAGTTGGACACACCCTGACACTCTGACTCTCCAATCAGACATCAAGTCTACAAATAGTGATCAAGGGTGGCCAGGCATTCTGTGCATTGACTTGACATCAAAAGCACAGATTCTGTGGTCATACTTTCTTTGTTTGAATCTTACTTCTGTCACTTAGTTCCTGTGTGACTTGGACTTCTATGCCTCAGTTTCGCCATCTGTAAAATGAAGATAATAAAATATGCATTGAAAAGCATTTTTGTGAGGATTCAATGATATGACACATGACATTTATCTTAAAATGTTGTCTGCAACATAGTAAGTGCTCGATAAATGTTAGTGATTATCACAGAAACTATTATTTCGATGGACAACTGTTAGTTTACTATCCAAGAGAAGAAAAGAATTACTTTAATTTAAAAGAATCATTGCATGAAAGCTAGTGGTTTCCTGTATAGAATGTACCCAGAACCTTTTACAAATACACAATTTGGATCCAGACCCTCCATCCCATCAGCTCAATTAATATTGTGTTTCTATTATGTGTAAAATATTATCGACTTTGTAAGAGAAGACATATGTGAGACTTGGGCACTGAAGTCAGAATAGACAAAGCAAAATCTGGAATAAATCAAGGGGTGAGAAACTCACCAAATCATGAAATCAATATTATGGGCACTGCTAAGCTCAGATTCAGGGTGCCCAGGCCCTCCCACATCTTCTGTCCTTCCCCTCACCAAAATAACAGCAACAACAACAATAACAACAACAATAATAACAATACAAAATGGAAGAATAACAGCAAAAAATAGAAATGAACAAAAGTCAATATTTATGCAACAATTTTTGGTAAAAGGGAAAGAGGCCAGATGAGCATTCTATTGAGTTTGCTCTGAGTTGTTCTGAAGCCTTGTTCCAAGGAAAATTCCAAAAAACAGTCCCCCTTTCTTCCTGTTAGATCATGTTAACCATTAATATCTACAGAGCAAGGACGCCATTTTGGAAGCCCTAGAGAGTCCTGGGTACAGATTGCTGAAAGATGTGTTAAAGTTTGTCATTGTGACACCAAATGAGACAGGGATGGTTGAGTTTCTTTTAGGTAGTTGTATGACAGAGAGGTTAGTGGTTTCTTTTTGAGTAAATATTTTCATTTAAGTTGGTTTCATCCTGGTTCTAGAAATGGAAGATGGGTGAACTGGAAATATAATTCACTCTTGGCAGTCTCTTTCATTTTGGTATTTATTTATTTATTTATTGGTGACACTGGGGATTGAACCCAGGGGCATTCTACCACTGAGCTCCACTCCCAGCCTAATTTTTTATTTATTTTGAAACAGGGTCTCACTAAGTTGCAGAGGGCCTCACAAGTTGCTGAGGCTGGTCGCGAACCTGGATCCTCCTGTCTCAGTCTCCCAAGTACTGGGATTACAAGCATGCACCACCATGCCTGCCTTGGTCTTTATTTTGAATGAAGAGTAGGAGTACCACGATCTACCCTTTTCTGAGTAAGTACTTGGACACTTCTAAATGGGAATATTCTCATTTCTCTTGGGGCTATTGCTTATTGACTTAAAAGAGCAGTTGCTTAATTAACAGAAGAAATAAAGCCTGTTGCATAATTAATTAGACATTTACCTAAAATCAATAATCTAATTGCCACACCTAGTAGAGGATAGTGGTGATTCAATTGAAAACAATTCATTTATATCTACATGTTAACAAGGCCATTGGTAGTTTGTTTAAGAGACTAACCTGATCTGTAAAGTGATAATTTATTGAACAATCAATTAATCTTTTTAGTACTGCAAATATAAACAAGCAATGGAGAGCCACAAGTGTGCATGCTCATGAAAGGTCACATTTAGCAGACTTCCTGAGATTTTTCTCATTGTAAGCAATGAACAATTTTGTCTTAACATTATGCCTTTTGGACATGTGTGTTTTATGTGGAGCCAATAACATGCAAAATCTTTGTAAATATGGAAAGCGCCCATTTAGACCTGTAGCCTGCCTTTACAATGGATTCCTAAACCGTTTTTCCCTATTTGCTGAGACACATCAGTCTATATCCAATGGTTTGATACAACCAGTTATACTCTGGACTTTCAATTCAAGAGTGGAAAGAATTGTTTCCTATCTAGGAAAATGCATTATGACATTTACCCAAGAATATGAGTCAATGTCAAAAAGCCTTAAAGTTTAGGTGGAATGAAGTATCCCTTGGTCTGCAATCTTATCCAAAGTTTATTTTAATCTTTTTACTCTGCACAATTGGATCCGAGATTTCCCAAGACTTAAGGCACTTCCTGCTTTCTAACTGTTCTCAAAGCATTTCATTTCTGAATGGATGGTCACGGATTAGCGTGAATTCTCTTGGACTACCTTCAACCTTGACTAGCATTTAAATTTGAATATGCATGCCTAGATATTCCAACTTGTTGGAAACATAAACCCTATAATAACTGTGTTAGGAGGAATCTAGGCAGGAGGAATAATTTCAGTGTCCACAAAAATGTATAAGACTCAGACTTTGAAGGGCTTTGCAAACTTTATAAGATGGGAGAGTATGAAGTAAAAGGGGAATAAGAAGGGCAATTAGGGAAAGACACAGTATACTAATGATTAAGGGAAAAGACATACCCAGGCTTTAGACCAGAGCTTCTTAACTTGGTGTTCTAGCACAGAGATTCTATGACTTGCCACCAAGAACCGTCATGGATATGATCTCATTGCATGACATCTCACAGATATCTCAAAATAGCGTATGTGCTCCACATGTCTTTGAACTGATGGTAGCTGTTAGACTTGCCACGAGATCTTGTTCTTTAATGTGTTAATAAAGAAGCATATAAGGGTATCAGGAGTTTACCTTTTTAATGTTTCAGTGAATGTGTTTTACCGTATGTTCTATATAATTCATTTAAATCATTCATCAGAATAATTTTACAGGTTTGCGGGTTTCCTCAGATTTTCAAAGGAATCTCTGGGCAAATTTGTTTGGGAAGAACCTTGTCTAAGAGTGGACAGGGACAGGCAGGGCACAGGGCTGCCCCTCCCTGCACCGTGAACCAAGTGGACAATGGGCATTTCCCTGTATGAGGGATTAGATTCAGAATCTGAGCACAAGTAGGGAGGCAACCATTACTGATTGCTATAGTTAATGTCCCCAAAGGCCCGTGTATTAAAATATCGGTTCCCAGACTGTGGTGCTGTTGGGAGGTGGCAGAACCCGTAAGAGGCGGGGCCAGTAGACGGAAGTTACGTCACGGGGGGTGTGCCCTTGAAGGGGATATCTGGACCCTGGCAGCCCCTTCCTGTCTCTTCTTGGTTCCCAGCCACCATGAGGTGAGCAGCTGTTTTTCACCATATACTCCCTGCCCTGACGTATTATACTACCACAGGCCCAAAAGAACAGGGCCAAACGACCACAAACTGAAACCTGTGAAATCATGAGCCAAAATAAACCTTTTCTCCTTTTAAGTTGACTATCTCAGGTATTTGTTATAGCAACAGAAAGCTAACACACAGACTGATGGCCGCTCTACATTTGTCCTGCTTATGGGAGCCTCCAAGGTGAAATTTTCTGAAAATCAGGATCATAACAATAGGTATACTTTATTAAGTGCCAGGCTCTTAACCTGTGTTATCTCACCAAGCCTCACCACCCTCCTATCAACTGGGCAGGATCACTAATAATGAAGAAGCTAGCTTAGAAGGTGGCAGAGCAAGTTTTCCAAAATCTCTGCTTCTTTCTGTAGACTAACATCAACAATTGTGGTTTCTTTTTGAGAGAAATCAAAAGGTCACATGTGTTCATGGACCCCAGTTGTAGTTTACAGATAGGAACATAAACATTTTATCCTTGATGTAATATAGGACACTTAGCATTCAAAACTCCATCTGGTTTTTTATAGAGATATCCAATTCTTTATTGCTGCTGTCCAAAATAGAAACAAGCCAGGCATGGTGGCATACACCTGTCATTTCAGTACTTGGGAGGCTGAGACAGGAGGATCGCAGGTTTGTGCACAACCTCAGCAACTTAGTGAGACCCTCAGTAACCTAGGGAGACCCTGTTTCAAAACAAAAAATAAAAAGGGCTGGGGGTGTAGCTCATAGGTAGAATGCCCCAGTAACTGGATTGAACTAGGTTTAATCCCCAGTAACGTACACACACACACACACACACACACACACACACACACACAAATGGAAACAAGATTAAGAGGGAAAGACAAGTCATTATGCTGAAAGTGAAAGTAATGGTCTAGTCAGGGTTGTTTCGGGTGCTGCCATTTCTCTCCAATTAGAAGATATGCTCATGTTCGGAGACTATGTAGGGAGCTCTTGTGCTAGATTCTAAGGTGCTATGGAATACATATATATATATATACTTTTTTTAACTTTGAGGAGTTCACATTTGAGTGTGGGGCAGAGACTACTACAAAAACTGCTACCCAAAACAAAAAGGCAAATTGATACTAAGAGCTGACATCTACTGAGTATCACCTTTTGCCATATGCTTTTCAAAGTTGATTTATATTTGCTTAGGAATTTAATCCTCAGTGCCATTTCATGAGCTAAGTACTGTCATCATTTCCCCCATTGTACAAATGAGGTAACTTAGGCACAGAGAGATGAAGTAAGTTGCCCTCAGACACACAGCAGTAGTTGTAGAGCTGGGATTCTGACCCAGAGGAGGATGCTCTGAACTACCGTCACTCACAATAAACTAGGTGAGCTGAATGTTCTTACAGCGTTCTCCACTAAGGGCTGTGGCTATGATGAAAAAAAAATCTGATTAAAAGCCACGGGTCGCTTTCCCAAGTTGTGTGGGATAGGCATTTGAAGGCTTATTTGACTCTACAACTATTTCCTGAGTCTCTCCAATGATTGGATTAGCTGCTTCTGAGAGATGCATCATCTCTGCTAGTCTGGAACCTTTTTAACCATTTCTCATCTGGCCAATGGAAGCAAAGAGCTGACTGGAAGGAACAGGTAACCATTTACATTTTACATGAATATTAAAATTTCCATGAATATTTTTCCATTGAAAAAGTGGCCATCGTGAGCAAAGCAATTTTCTTTTTAAATAAGGAAAGCATTACCCCCCCAAAAAAATACATTGTTTGTGAAGTCTTTAAAGGTATTCATCATGGAATCCTCTTCCATATTCATATACAGTTATACATCGTGTAAAGATGGAGAAGGTTCTAAGAAATGCACCGTTAGGTGACTTCATTGTCATGTGAACATTACAGCATGCACTTACACAAGCTAAGGACTTCACTGGGCAGTATCATCTAACGGCACCTTGGGTCTTACATGAGCTGGTCTGTCCTTGACAGAAACATTGTTATGTGGTGCATGCCTATACATTGATTTTTTAATGCAGATTTTTTTAAAAAAGCTTCAGAGGTACATTTGGACTAAGGAGAGGGCATTGCATAATTGATTAATCGATCGGTTTTTACCATTTCAGATTTCCTATATTATGTTGCGCATAGTGGTGAGACAATGCTTATATTTAAGATAACGCTCTATCTTTACATGGATGTCTAGTAAAATATAGTTATTTTCTTGAGAAGTTGTCTTAGTATCTTTGTGCTTCTATAACAAACAAAGTAACTTATAAACAACAAAAATGTATTGCTCAGAGTCCTAGAAGCTGGGAAGTCGAGGCTTAAGGCATCAGTAGATTCAGGGTCTTGTGAGAACATGTTCCTTGTGAATGTCATTTTCTCTGTGTCCTCACATAGCTGAAGAAGTCAACAAGCTCCCTCCAGCCTCTCTCATAAGGGCACTAATCCTATCCAATAGGGCTCCCTCCTCCTGGCTGATCCTCCCAAACACCCCACCTCTGGGGGTTAAGTTTTACCATACGAATTTGGGGGGGAACATTGAAAACATAGAAGTCATTTCTTTTCTGAGCCAGAGAGGTTTACTTTTCTAATATTTAAAATTATTTTAGGCCGGGCGTGGTGGCATATGCTTGTAATCCCAGTACTTGGGAGGCAGAGACCAGAGGATCCGGGTTCGTGGCCAGCCTCAGCTACTTAGTGAGGCCCTCCAGAACTTTGTGAGACCTGGTTTCAAAATAAAGGATAAAAAATAGGGCCGGGGGTGTAGCTCGGAGGTAGAATGCCCCTGGGTTCAATCCCCGGTACTGCAAAAAAATTTTTTTTATTTTAAAATACTTTCTGCCCTCTCCTACTATAATTTAAAAAATTTATATAATTTTCACCATCAGAGAGCCTGTTTAAAGTGAATGCCCTTCATTTTCCCATTAGGTGCCTGAAGTCGTATGTTTTGAGACTTATCTAGTATTACGATTTTTCATATGTAAAGAGGACACTCAATGGAATGTTCCACCAATCGTCAAAGGCTGATGCTCTAACTTGGAATTGGTTAACAGCTCAGATGGGCCCTTATTGATTTGTATCTCTGTTCAGGATATATATCATGAACTAAACTGTCATAATAGAGTTCAAGGGTTAAAATAGAATAGGGTTTACTAGTGACTCAATAGAAACCTAGTCCTGGACCATAGAGAGATGGGGGGTTCTCAGAGTGGAGTTCGTAGCAGAGAAGGCAGGCACAGGCCAGGTAAGGATGGGCACCATTAGCGGGAGATGCCAGGCCAAGACGGAGCAATTACGAGATAAACAGAAAACCCCAAATTAGAGTTTAGGAGGATTGATGAGAAGAAGAAAGTCCTGGGAAACTATAATTTGTACATTGGCGGCCTGAGAACATTTGTCTAGACAGGATTCTGGAAGAATGAAGCCTCTTTTCAATATCTATACTGCAACCTATAAGAAGCACCCTGTGGACAGATGTTAAAATCTTTGTATTAAGGGCCTGCTTCCTGGTACTTCGAATTCTCCCTCATGTGTCAAAGGGCACTACATCTTTGCCAGAAATGAGCCTCACAATTTGCATTGACTCCGTAAAACTGGACCAAAGTAGGTTCCTCATGTCAGAAGGGCTGGACAGGAAAGACACAGGGATGTGAGACAGTCACACAGGTGGCCGCACAGGTGATTTTATCATGAACAGCCAAGTCGTTGCCCCTGACATCGCTCTTAAAATGCTATTTTTACTTCATCCCTCAAGCTGCCCCTGATAGTCTGTGTCCAGCCGGTTTGCCCGTTATCAATTATCTCTTGCCTTAGCATTCGCTAGAGAGTGTGTGTTGGCCGTCTGTGTTTAACCCTTTGTAGGCTCTGCTGCCCCTGCGCGTCTCTGATTTCATTGGACTTTAACCAGCCATACACAGACACCCCAGCTAATCTTTCCAAATTAGCATAGCCCCGGCTCTGGATAGTCTCATTAGATGTACAGCTGAGATTTATCAGATCTCATTTGCCTAATATGGAGCCTAACTTTGGGCACCTGGCCCTTGCGGTAGGGGGTAAGGGAGAACGGGGATGGGTGTTCTGTCACTGCTGTGCAGTGTCACTAATTTGCTCCGCCTAATAAAATTACAAATGGCCACAGCTTTATTCACATTGCCTTTATAGGTTATAATAACCTTGCTACCCCATAACCTCCTGCTAGCTGAATTAATCAGATCATATTAATATTTCTTCTTACTTTTCTCTTAACTGGTTCTTCTCTTAATTAAAGGGGCCAAAGACGTAAACAGGGTAGGTGACTGGAAACATGGCGTTGGGTTATAAACAAGGCTCATTAAAAAGATGGATGTGCAGGCAGACTGCAAAAATTGCTTACTTCGCAAGTGTACATTTTGTAATTTCCTGACGACTAAAAGAACTAATGCCACCTCCCGCACCCTCCCTTTTTCACATGTATAAAAGATGATAATTTTTGAATGCGGGGGTGGGAACGGCAAAACGGGAGCAACCTATTCATCAACTTGAACGAGGTCTTTCACATTATAAGACTGTCCTCCTTTCCCACAAGCCTCCAAAGGGAAAGCTATTCGAAACTAGAGGCAAAGGGGGAAAAAGAAATCAAACGGACAAACCAGGAAATGGTTTAAAAAGAAAAAAAAAAAAAGAAAAGATGAGGAACTTTTAAGGGAGAACATTAAACCTATTAAGTCACAGTCAAGTTGGAAAGAGAAAATGAGGGTCTTCTTCGAGACTCATAAATCTTAGGAACATGCACATGTTTAAGGGTGCAGCTGATAGGGACCTGTGTTTTCTAGAAAAAAACTGCAGTGGAGTCTGGGCTCAATCTTTCTGCGTGGGAATAATCATAATAATCATTAAAGTGAATGGTCCACAGAATCAAGCTTGTGCAAAGTAAAAAATGTAGCAATAGAGTAGAGCTGAAAATAGCTTGATTTGGGAAATTCAATTCAGGTGCATTTTGCATTTTTCTGTACATTTCGTATCCATTTATATGCCGAATTGATGTGTACTCATACGATATTGATAGTGAGTCAGATAAAAGGGATAGATATTTTACTATAAATGTATTATATAAAATGTATATGTGTGTGTATTTAAATATGTATTTCCAATTATATATATATATATATATGTATATATTTACTCCTACACTTGTTCACACATATAAATGGTCATTTAGTTCTCACCTCAGCCTCTCTCTTGGAACTTTTGCTCATGTTCACTGAACCACGCAAGAAAGCGCTGGCATTTTTTTTTAATTCTCACAGCAATTGCTAGGAAAGCCTGAGCTCCCGATTTCCTGTCTTTCCATCTCCCTCCTCAACGAGGGAGCAAGTCATTCTGTCAGGATGATGCAGAGCACGGGCAGGCGAGACCTTGCTCCTTCATGAATAAATTAGAGATGAAAGTTTAACTGATCCCCTTGCATTTTTATGGAGGGATCTCATCCTAATTTACCTAAATGCTTTGAGTAGAATGAAAGAAAATATAAGAGGCTAAGGTGGAAAGGTTAAAATCCCTGTTTAAGTGGTGTTTCTTTTTTCTTTCCCAACACACTATAACACATGGGTGCTTGCAATTGAACCAACGGTTTCTTACTCAAATGTGTAAGAGAGAAGCCAAAGAGAGGAAGATTCGGTTCTTTCCCTGTCAATGTTTATTTTTAGATGAACCAATATGGGTGTGGCCAGTAATATATATATATATATTTTTTTGGGGGGGGAGTACCGGGGATTGAACCCAGGGGCATTCTACCTCCAAGCTACACCCCCAGTCCTATATTTTTTTATTCTTTATTTTGAAACAGGGTCTCACTAAGTTGCAGAGGGCCTCACTAAGTAGCTGAGGCAGGCCGCAAACCCGGATCCTCCTGTCTCAGCCTCCCAAGTACTGGGATTACAAGCTTACCAGTGATATTTTTTGGTACTAGGGATTTATCATTCTACCTCCTTGCTACACTCCCAGCCCTTTTCAATTTTATTTTGAAACAGGGTCTCGCTAAATTGCTGAGACTGGCCTCAAACCTGCAATCCTGTCTCAGCCTCTCAAGTACTGAGATTATAGGCATGTGCCCCCGTGCCCAGCTATGACCAATAAATTTTAGTGAAAGAAATGTCCTATCAATAAGAGACTATCTATCTATCCATCCACATACATATGTATCTATCATCTATCTATAGGTAATACAGGAAAAAGACTGAGCAATGTATGTTTAGGATGCTAATTTTCTCCATGGAGCTCAAATTCTGTGCAAATGGTATTTTTCTTACAGCACTTCTAGGCTCTGCTTCAGCGAGTGACCTATTACAACGTGTTCTTCAACAGCGTAGTTTTGGTACCAGGCAAGCTTGCCAGGAGAGAGGGTGTGTGGTCCAAATATGAGGTTTTTCCACACACGAGGAGACCAGTGGGCTAATGGTTTGGGAATCCTGCCTGTGGCTGTGGCCATTACCTGATGCTTCAGAAGCCAGGAATGAATTGGCATGACCCCAGCCGCTCCAGTGTCCCCTGTGGAAAAATAGAAAATTGGCAAATAGGATCATTTCACAGATGCGCTGAAGTTGTCATTCCTAGACATCTTTGGCTTCGGCTCTGTGCCTGATAAGTTCACCTGCGAGTCCCGTATGAACTCTCCCCACTTGCAAATCGCTAATTTGAGAGGGAGATCAGCCCTGTCGCAGCCTCTGGCTATTGGAAAGGTTGCTAAATACCCTGTTCTGATAATATTGGGGGCTGACTGTGAAAACTTGTCAGGCGTGAATGAAACATTGGGGGTGTAACACTTCTGAAGGGTGAATGAAGGAAATTATATGATTTCAGGCTACCATTTCTTTTTGTTGTTTCTTTTTGTATGAGAGCTTAATATTTAGCTATAAATTGGCTGAGGAAAAATCCTAAGTGAAAACTAGAAGCAAGCCTATTCATTTTGGGATTCTACTCTTCCCTTAAAACTGCAGCAGAATGCCCTTGAGTGGTAAACATGTGTTTTCCTTGCCTGATGTCATTTGGACAGCTCGCTCTACCTAGAGCTAATAAGGAAAACTTACAGATCTAACCCATGACCCACGACATACACGTTTTAATACAAACTCATAACTTTTCATAATTGTCCTATTAGTTTCCAAGATAAATACATTTTAAGGATAAAAATATGCCACTTCAATTCCAGTCCCCTTCCAGTCTATATTTTAATAACTATTCTAAATTTATTGTTAATGAAAAGCTCCCTGTGTGACTGGAGATTCTTATTTTACATAGTGTGTTTTGCTTGTGTTTTGCTAAAATGACTAAAGTTCCTGCCTATTTACTACAATCCACCACTTAAAAATTGGACGACATCTTAATTAGCATTTGGGTACACTCTCAGCATCTCCACTCAAGAGAAACACAACATTTTTTAAGAGTCCCACAAACTAGCCATGTAGAGTTTTTTGAATGGTAAAACTCTTTTCCCCCCTCTTCTTTTGATCATTTTTTCTAAAAGGGATTTCTCTTCCTCCCTCTCACCATTTGTCATTAGAGGAGTGCAATTTCATGACCCCTTTCTTCTCTTTGCAACTTCCTCTAAACAAAAGGACCCAATAAATAAACACAGGAGATAAGACGATCTCTTTGGGGGGGGGTCCCTGCCCACCCCCTTCCTTTTTGACTCTCTTGAGCAGACAGAACCACTTCAGCCCTTCAAATATTGCCCTGAGTTAGTATCCACACTGACGCAGTGAGGTCGCAGCGCCTGAGAATTATAAATACCAAGTGGGGGGCCCCCGCTGTAATATGAGTATTGATATCTATTTCCCTAGTACTTTTGGCAAACCTATCTTGCTGACAATACTTGATGAAGGTTGTGAGTAATTGTGTACGCATTTCTGTGAAAGATAAATGACCTTCCTTCCCAAGGACGCTTGGCCAGGCCTTAATCCTGTGTGTGCGCTCGTGTGCGTGCGCGTGTGTGTGTGTGTGTGTGTGTAACTGTTTTCCGAAAGCCTGACAAGGCATCTTGATCATTTCCTCGTTTTGAGGCCTACCCGCGGCCTCGCACGCGGCCCCCCTCTCTGCCGCGTTATTATGTTGTCGTGAGGCAGTCTTGGGCCAGGATGTTACTTCATTTCCCCCTTTTGTCTCAGCCTGAATGTGAATGATGCTCTTTCAGCAATATACAGCCGCTTAAACTCCCTGCTGCTGCCTTACATAAATATACAACACCCGTCTCGCCCTATAACTCACTTCAGGCCTGGAAAAATAGTGACTTCCTTTATTGGTCAGATTCGCTGGCAATTCCCAACAGCTGTACGTCCTCACCTCTGAGGATCCTTATCTTCAGGTTTCCATTTGTCTCAGCACTATTCCCGTGGATTGCCAATAAAAATGATTCCCATTTTTATAACCCCTGAGAACACAGGAGCCAGCTTTCCAGAGAGACGCAGGGACCGCCCCGCCACCCCCCACAAATAAACAAACAAAACCTCGGGACAACTTAACAGAAAAGGCGTACTTTGTCTTCAAGAGAGATGACCTCAGGTGCTGGATGCATCCGGGAGTCAGGAAAACGTGAAGTGTGGTCTCCAAACACATTCATTACGTTCAAGAAAATCTGTGTTTATTTTCTTCCCTGAGAGAATAAAGTGGAAGGTACAGCATAGAGTCGCTAACATAACACACGCTCATAGGCATATTCAGTATCCGCATATGTAAGAGACTACCTCGGAATGGGATATCGCATTGCCATCATATGGATTATTCTGTCTTTCTGAGCAAATCTAACTTGCCTATGCCTCTGAATTCAGGGTGATTTTAAAACATAGGAAGGTTCTATTGGATTTACTCTTTTAAAAAAATTTTTTTGTATTACTGATTGAATCCAGGAGCATTCTACCTCCAAATTATACCCCTAGCTCTTTTGATTTTTTATTTTGTAACGGAGTCTGGCTAAGTTGCTGAGGGCTGCTAAGTTGCCGAGGCTGGCCTCATGCATGCAATCCTCCTGTCTCAGGTTCTCAAGTATCTGAGCCTCAGTCTCCACATCTGCTAAATGGGGGCTAAATAATTTCGCTTTTACAAAGTTTTCACAAGTAAGAAAGAGAATATTTACTACAGAGTGAACTCCAAAGTTCTGACAAATGGGCTCTCTCTTGCTCTTTTTCCCCTAGATAAAGGTATAGTTAGTATAGATAACTTTATTTTTTCGTTTTTAATATACTTTTATTGGTGCATTGTAGTCTCACATCATAATGTAGTTCAGAGTGAGAGGGACATACATGCACACAGCACTTGGTGAGCTTTTAAATTTGTCTTTTTCTTTTAGTAGTAGAGATTGAACCCATGGGTGTTCTACTTCGAAGCCACACCCCTAGCCCCATTTTATTTTTTTATTTTGAAACTGGGTCTTGCTAAGTTACTGAGGGTCTCCCTAAGTTGCTGAGGCTGGCCTTAAACCTGCGATTCTCCTGTCTCAGCCTCCCAAGTACTAGGATTATAGGCATGTACCACCATACTCAGCTATAGACAACTTTTAACGAAAAATATTTGGAAGGGGTAGAGGCATTCGATGAAGCACAGGCATTCTATGGGCATTCATGTGATGAAACGGTATAACAAATGAAAGGGACAAAGAGTCACTTCAGATGCAAAGTCAAGGAAGGGGGGAGTGTGCCAGGAGAAAGCCCGTGCCACCCTTGTATTTTATGACCTACAACTCCATAGGAGGAAGACAGATGATGGCTGGCAGAGAGCATGTGTTGGCACAAGGACTTGCTACGAAGCCTTTTTGCCAAGTGGCAACTGACAGTTGTTACCATCTTCTGCAAAACTCTGGCTCTGGGAAGTGTTTTCCCTTTCTGCTCTCTTTTGTATCACCCCAAAGCATGAACAATTAAATCTATCCCCCAAGATTGCTCCCCAATGAATTAAAATTATCTTTTCAGCATGGATGTGAGAATGTTCTAGAAACACGCAGACTCTTCCCTCCTGGATGTATGCACAGAGGTCGATTTTTTTTTCCACTAAATTCTCCTCTACACTTTCACATTAAGCTAAAACCTCCAAAACCGTTCCCTTAAAACTGTCATCTTAAAGCCAACACCATTCACGGCAGCCCAGAACCTTCTATTGCCCATTACTTTAAGCAGCTGTGGGTAGAACTTAACATTTTCTTAGGGTCAAATGTTCCCTTGTCAGTGGGGGAATTTTTCTGCTCGAAGTGAAATGTTATGAAATACATTTTCCCCCCACAAAGCGCTGGACTCGGAGCTGTTTTATTTATCTCATTGTCCCGAGCACTGTAAAACATGCTGTTTCACATGGTAACATAAGCTCTTTTTTAAAGTGTGCCCTGAGTATTTGCAATTGTTATCAGTCCCAGATGTATCCGAGTGTCAGCGTGAAGCTGTGCTAGTTGGCTCAGACATACAGAGTGTAATTAGCTCCAAGGTCTCCATGGTAGGTTCTAGAAGAAGCACCGCCTGACAATAACCATTTGCTCTCTCTCCTCCAATTCTCCCCAACTCCCTCACCCCTGAAAAAAAATTGGAGACCATGGTTCAAATCTGTTGTTCATGAAGCTGAAGCTATTCTGAGTAGAGTGAATGCGTGTTTCCATAGAAAGTTTTGTTTAGAGGGAGCCAGTAGCAAAAGTTAGCTGGAGAAAAGAGAAAAGTTTAGGGAAACTCAGGGCTCGAAGGAGAGAGTTCAGCGTACTGCAAACTAGAAAAGTAATGCTCAGTGAGTTTTAAAATCACATGCTTGACAGCCAACATCAGATCATCCTTGCTTTCTTCTCCCTTCTAGACTTTCAACTTTTAAAACTGGGTCCAAGAGCCAGGCGATGTGGCCCGCACCTATAATCCCAGGACTTGAGAGACAGCGACAGGAAGATCAAAGGATTGAGGCCAATTTATCAAGACCCTGTTAAAAAAAAAAAATAGCCAGGCGTGGTGGTGCACCCTTGTAATACCAGTATTTAGGAGGCTGAGACAGGAGGATCGCAGGTACATGGCCAGCCTCAGCTACTTTAGTGAGGCCCTCCGCAACCTTAGTGAGACCCTGTTTCAAACATAAAGAATAAAAAATAGGGCTGGGGGTGAAGCTCGGAGGTAGAATGCCCCTGGGTTCAATCCCCAATACCATAAATAAATAAATAAATAAATAAATAATAAAAGCAATAATACAATACAATAAAATAAAATAAATAAAATTGGGCTGGGGGTGTAGTTCAGAGGTAGAATGTCCCTGAGTACCAAAAAAAATGCAAAACCAAAAATGGGTCCAAGAAGATACCTATATAATATATACAATATGGGCAATGCTTTTCAGTGGGTGCTCTGACCTGCGGCTTGCTCCAGAGGAAAGTTCCTGGCTGTCTTGAAGAAAGTAAGCCTGCTTATGATGCATTAAAGAAAGGCATGGAGTGAGCTGAGTTATATTCCTAGGAACCCTGCTCAGTGTATTTGGTTCAGCGAAAAGGACAAAACCAAACACAAATAGGTGGGTCGTTTACCCAAAGGAGTACACATTGGCAAAGCCAGCAGAATTCCATCCTGACCCTTGCAGGAAATCAGTGTACGCCCTGAAGCATGAAATTTGATTGTAATTATTTTAGCTTGCTCGGCTACATATGTTATTGATGATCTTTCCTAAAAATCACCAGCCTTTTAGAAATCCTGCCACAGTACTTGACTCGATGACCTGTAAGGTATACATAATGGAAAATTATGCAGGGTTTCTCCATCGATTGCTCCGTAGAAACTCACTCTTCCTAAAGAGTAAAACGCCAACTTTATACCACAGTACAATGGAAGACAAGGTTCTATTTACAAATGTCTGAATATTTATAAAAGGTGCACGAGTTAACTGTTCAGAAGTCTGTTTCTGAGAACACCCAAAGGTTCAAGTGGATATTTTGCCCTTTATTTAAAATCTGAAAGCTGTTCTCATTTATTTACTTTGCCAGTGCAACAAACTGATGATTTGAGCTAAGTCCTCAGATGCTATAGACTATGCAAGTGCTCCTCGTAGACTGGGGCGAGCACATATTGAGATGAACCAGTAATCTGCATTGATCAAAGATTTTACAAAGCTTTCCAATCCCCCGCTTTGCCTTCCTGCTGAGGAAATGGGTAAGCATTCTAAATATGTTCATAAATCATAAGTCAATCCAATAAGCCCGATGACACAGGATTAAGCAACTTCCCAGAGGCCCTTGCTTCCTGAACTGCAAACGAAGGCTTGTGGTGCTTACAGGTTGGGTTGCTTAACGGGTCCCCTTCTCCAACAGTGTCTTAAGAATATCAGAGTTTTCCTGGTAGGCAGAGAAAGTTTCTTTTTTCATAATACAGGAAATACATGACAGTATATCAATGCTTTATGTTATTTTGCTCTTTGGAGACTTTTCCCCTCCATTGTAGGAAACCCTAGTTGACAGTGAATTCAATCTTATCCCTTGGATCTCCACCTAACTTCCCTTCTGGTACAAGTTTATTCAGACCACTGGGCACATTTCCCCTGTTTCTCTTTATGTCTTTGATTATTTAATGCAAACCTACTATGTGATGTGCACCTGGGCACAGCTGGGTGCCCAGATGTGAACACCTGTCCCTTGGGACTTCCATCTTACCCAGTGAGACCAATATTTTACAAGCTAATAATGAAATTAATTCTTTTTTTTTTTTTGCAGTACTGGGGATTGAACGCAGGGGCATTCTACCTCCGCGCTACGCCCCCGGCCCTATTTTTTATCCTTTATTTTGAAACCGGGTCTCACGAAGTTGCGGAGGGCCTCACTAAGGAGAGAGAGAGAGAGAGAGAGAGAGAGAGCGCAAGAGAGTGCTGAGGCTGGCCGCGAACCCGGATCCTCTGGTCTCCGACTCCCAAAGTACTGGGATTACAAGCGTGTGCCACCACGCCCAGCTTGAAATTAATTCTTGATTATTCATGTAATAAGTAAGAAGAGGAAGTGGCAAAGGCTATGTTCTAAGGGAACTCCCAGAGAAACCAGGTCCCAGATGGTGGCTGGGAAGAGGAGAGTCTCCCTGAAGAGGGATTTCTGAAATGAAATTAAGAGCTCCAATAGGAACTAAGCAATTGGACTCAGCACTGTGTGGAACTCCAATAGGAAGTAAAGGTCAGAGGTAGCAGCATGCGGGGTCAAGGTATATCCAAAAAATCCTGTTTCCTGAGTTGCTACAGGGGCAGTAATGATCTCAGAGCATCTCTATGACCCTTTGATTCCATTATGATTTTTCTCCAGACTTTTCTCCCAGGTTTCATGATTTGGCTCTGGTGAGGCGTTGGGAAGCCTTGGAGGTAGAGCCTATGGGAATCTATTGCAAAGGTACAATTTCACAGAGGAAGAGGCTCAGCTCAAAAGAGGTAGAAGAAAGATTTTATACAACATCATGATATTCAGAGAAGATGATGCAAGAGAAGTGGGAAACAATAGAAGAAGGAAATCTTTTCTGAAATTGTTTCCTAGGTTGCAAATTAAAAAAAAAATACATCAAGTGCATGATGCCATGACAGCAGGTAAGGGGTGCAGAGGAAAGTGGAGAAAGCCCCCACACCCTTTCTATGTGAAGATTCCCTCCTTCCTTCCTTTCCTGGCCCGTCATTCCTACCACCCAGCTAGGTTTTGCAAGCTCTCACACCTCATTTTCCCCCTGCAGCCTTTGTTCTGCAAAGTCAACATGCCTTATGAAAATCAAGTTGTATTCCATATATTTAATACATCATCGCTAAGGATAATCATTCTGGAATCTGAACTTGTTTCTGTGATCTAGCTCTGCCTGACAATGATTTATGAACCAGAAAACCAGACAGCTTCATTTTCAGAAAGCAAACGGAACCTTCTGGACCAGGAGGAGCTGTGAAACTTGTTTTGACTAGTAAACTGAAACAAACATGACACCAAAGTCAATACGACGCCACCACTGGGCTCTCATTTTACAAAATAACACCCCCACACACACACACACTCCAGCAGGATGACAGTTGAAATGTCGCGTTCTCTAATAGCAATTTTTATCTTCGCTAATTACCAGCCTGGTGTGATGAAGGGGGACCCTAGAAAATAGAAAGAAGCACATGGCAGTCATTGCCTAGAAATGTCAGCTGCATCCAGAAGGGGGGGGGCTTAGCAAAATGTTTTAAAGGAAATATTTTATAGTTTCTCTTAAAATGCCTGGAACGTCTTAAAGAGATGGGCAATGTTATTTTCTGGATGTGGGCGTAATTTACCTTTAGAAAATGTTACTCAGGATGAAAATTTGCAAAATAATTTCATAGTGTATGCAAAATACACTAAGCATCATGAAGCCAGTCTTTTGCTCATATACATACATAACATATTCGTTACTTCAGGAATAAATCTTTTGCTCGTTCATATGGTGGTAGAGAGGGGAGCAGGGGGAGCCACAATTCAGACCTGGGAACAGCCAGTTACTTCAAGCCGGTCTGTTTGTCCAAATCAGTTTTGTCCTTGTTAAGAAGGGGATGTGCAATGGTGATTTGGGACTTTAGGTTTGTCGAGAGAGGAAATTATGAGATATCACAAGTGCTTATGCTTTGTGTACTTTTTATTGTTCTTAATGGGTGGTTCAACTTAGCAAATACCACTGAGTGCCGGCCACCCTCTTCTATTTCCTTTTGGGAAAGAGGACAAAGGAAAAAACTATTTAAATGGTTTCAACTCTTCTAAAATGCAAGAATGAGAAGATTTAACCAAATCTCCTAAAATTATACAACAGTGGTGACCTTACGCTTCTGTCAGGAGCACACCTGGAGAAATGGGAGAGGAGTGCTTTCAGGGTCTGATTTAGTCTTTGAAAATTGTCTTCAAAGGAGACAGGAACATAAAACCATGAGCATTTTAATGGACTGCATTTGGCTAACTTAAACGTCTGAATAATTGATTTAAAATCATAATCTTCATACACACTGTTAACTATTAAGCGTATATGGAAAGTATTATATAGAACCCATGAAGATCTCACATAATTTTCATATTTATTACAGAATCTCTGTCTAGCTTTGGTTTAAATCTCATGCTACAGAAATACATTTTTATTCGTTAAATAAAATGCACAATTTTGAAGGTGATCCTTTTTTGCCTACACTAAAGAATATTAATTGGTCACAGTCAGTCTTTTTTTTTTTAATGAGAATTATGACAAAGAAGCAGAGATGTGCCTTTGGACTCGTCTCCACCTCTTCTCTATTTTTGTGTACCTATTGTTACTTTTTATGAATTTTAAAATTTATACTAAAAATAGGCATAAATTATACAGGTGCACTTTAAAGAATGAGTTTTAAAAGACATCCTTATGCTTATCTTCCAAGGTTAATAAATATATTACCATGGCTTTAAGGAATCTCCCCATCCATCTCATCCCATTCCTCAGCCCAACCACTCATGATAGCGCTGTTCTGAATTTTGTGTTAATAATTCTCTTTCTTTTCTTTAAAATGTTTTTCTTTATCATGCGGATCTATCATCTTAGACTTGCTGATTTTCTAAATGTTGCCTCAATGGGACCATCGTCATATATGTACACTTTCTCTGTTTCCCGGCGTTATGAGTAGAGGTAGATTCACTGACATCCAAACACATAGCTCTTCCTTCCTTTTCTCCAATGTATAGTTCCCATTGAATGAACATGCCACAATTTATTTTTCTGTTCTACCGTTGATGAACATGTGGGATTGCCCAGTTATGGAGGATTTTGAATAGGGCTGGACACAGGGGTAAGAATTTTCAGAGGTGTGCATCTAGAAGTCAAATTTTTATGTAAGAAGGAACACACATTTGAAAATGATTAAATAATTTTAAACTGTTGTCTAATGGTTCTACCAACTTATTCTCCATCCAGCAGTAGGTTGAACTCCCGTGGTCCTACACCTTCACTAAGACAAAATAATGAGCTTATTCATTGAAAAACCGATTCAATAAATTTTTCAATAAATCATGGAGGTGACATTTTGATTTTAGAATCAGTTGTCTTGCAATCTTACTGTATCACTTAACTAAAGTGTTCTTGGTTAATTGACTCAATATTCATGTTTTCTGTGAAGCACTAAAATCAGGGTCAAAATGCTTGACCAGGATTTTGCCCAGAATAATCTTCATCATTGAAAATGTCCTATGGTCTCTGGAACCTCAAAGTGGAAGAGGGGAGGTAAATTAGAGCACGAAATAGAGAGAGGACTGATGAGGCACCCCCATTTTCTCCTTGCATGCTCAACCGAGCTTGGGGGGAAAGGAATTGGACAGTTGTAGCCCAGGAGGGCTGACAAGAAGGAGAGGACTGAACTATAAGTTTTGATTTCCTGTTCCTTGTTACAATGATTCAGCAAGATCAGCTAGGTGACTTTGAAATTGCCTTCTACCTCTGAATAGTGTAGTACTGGCTTTTTTTTTAGTTTATTATTCACTATTATTATTTTAGTTTATTATTATTATTTTTTAATTTGGTGCGTTGTAATTTTACATCATATTGGGGTACAGAGTGTCAGAAAAATACACTCACACAGCTCTTGGTGCTCTCCCCACAGGTCCCACCCTACGTGTCCCTCCCTTCTCATAACTTTGAGATCAGAATTGGTAGTTTTGTATACAGTCATAGCATTATGTCAACTATTACATTCTTTATGAATGTTGTCTTGTAGTTTTCCATATGATGGTCTGTCAAGAGCTGCTGAAAGATGAAGCAGAGGAGAGGGCTAGAAAAACATAATTATTATATTCACACATCCTAGAGACTGGCCGGATGACACATGGCACACCACTAGGGGCCACATAGGAAGGCACTAGGGTGGTCAGGAGGCAGAGGACACCAGGGCAAAGAAGGCTAAGGCCAAAGTCTTTAAGAGGGTTTCTGAGTGTAAGGCAAGCAGGCCAGGGTGCCGAGTTTAGGATTGACTGGCTTACGCAGCTTGGCAGGCTCCAAGCTCCAGGAGTGGTCCCTAGTTGTCTGCCTCCTGGCTCTGGAATGCAATATTGTCTCCTGGGATGCAGGGACCTGATAGAGGAGGGGTGGCACTAGAAGGAGATTTTTGCATATTAAACGCATGCTACTAACTGAGTTCTTCCTGGCTAGCCTTTCCACAGGGGAAAAAAAGGTTGTTTCTCCTCTTCCTCCTCCTCCTCCTCCTCCTCCTCC
>PVJS01009017.1:0-51500 GCA_004027185.1 Glis glis
CCTCTTTTTTTTTTTTTTTTTTGCAGTACTGGGGATTGAACCCAGGGGCGTTCTACCTCTGTGCTACACCCCCAGCCCTATTTTTTTATACTTTATTTTGAAACTGGGTCTCACGAAGTTGCGGAGGGCCTCACTAGGTAGAGAGAGAGAGACAGGGAGAGAGAGAGAGAGAGCGCGCTGAGGCTGGCCACGAACCCGGATTCTCCGGTCTCCGCCTCCCAAAGTACTGGGATTACAAGCATGCACCACCACGCCCAGCTCTATCCCCTCTTTTTTCACATGCGCATGTACACATACAATTTGAAATTCATATTGTTAATGGGTTCAGAATCCCTTTAAAGTCCTCTTCCATTCTGTGTATCATTCATAAACAAAACTGAAAAGCCATCCATTTTACTTCTTCATGGATCCACAAATGAAAGTCTCTCTTTCTAAGCGACCTCATATCCCAAGGGTCACCACTGTTACATTCTGTAGCATGTCTTTTCTAATTTGTTATACATTTATACCATTATACCTATATCTATTTAAATGTGCATAGCTTTGTCAACACATATATGCAAAGAAATTATCCTTATATATTTGTTTGCCAGTTGTTTTATTTCACTTAAGATTATATCACCAGAAGAGAGAGAGAGAGAGAGAGAGAGAGAGAGAGAGATGCTAGGAATTGAACCTAGGGGCATTCTACCTCCAATCTACACCCCCAGCCCTATTTTATTTTTTCACTTGGAAACAGGGTCTCACTAGGTTGCTGAGAGCCTTGCTAAATTACTGAGGCTGTCCTCAAACCTGTGATCCTCCTGTACCAGTCTCCCAAGTACTGGGATTAAAGGCGTGAATCACCATGCCCAGCTGGCATTTTTATTTGGATTACAACCTTACTCATTGTTAGCACTTACATAGCATCCCATTGTGCACATGTGCTGTCATTTATTAATTCATTCCCTAGCAATGCACATTTATGCCATCTCCTTTGATCCACTATAAACAATGCTGCAATGCATAACTTTATGAAAGGATCTTTGTAAATATAACTGGTATGAAAAAAAGCACATCTTCAAAAATAATTTTCAGCCGGGCATGGTGGCACATGCCTGTGATCCCAGTAGTTGTGAGGCTGAGACAGGAAGATTGCAGGTTTGAGGCCAGCCTCAGCAACTTAGGAAAACTCTGTTTCAAACTTAAAAATAAAATAGAGCTTGGGGTTGGTTCAGAAGCGGAATGCCCCTGGGTTCAATCCCCAGTACCACACACAAAAATAATAATTTTCAAAAAGCAAATTTTAGTCTTCTACTACTCTGAACCATTTTGAGGAAGCTCCCACTGGATTAAAAGCTCAGCAGGATCCATAATTTTCACGCTTCCTTTTAGATGACTGGCAGATCTCCAGTCACTTACCATAAACACAGTATCTACTTAGCAGTTACAATGCCAAGACCTAGATACTAACTCTATAGTCTTCACGTGAAGTGAACGAATGAAGGTAACTTCAATTCTATAATCTTCAGTTCATATCTTCATTTGCTTCCTCCTCTGCTGAAAATGCAATGCTAGGAAGACAGAGCAGGGCACAGCATACACTGTCATCCCATCACGTCACATAAAAATGCAGAGTTTCCAAGTTATCAGATTTGGGAGATAATTCCAGGAAGCAGGAACGAGGAACTAGAGACAATGAGAGAAAGAAGGAATGCCAACATAAAGGTGTGTTCTTAAGGTCACTGCTGTAGACAACAGGAATTTGATTCTGCCAAGAACTCTGAGATGCACACACAATGCTCCTCCCGGAATCGTCTCTTGAAGGCCTGGAGGTGAGGGCGTTTATTCATATTTTCATCATTGTGTTTTTAATGGAATTGTCCACCATTCCCTCCAAAACCCGAGATCTCCATCAGAGTCTAAAGTTGTAGGAATGGAAAGCACAAATTCCCCACGTGGGAGAAACAGAGGGTGATCCTACTGTCATAGGATTGCTGGGAATATGACATTGTATATTAGTCATTGGTTCAATACTTATGTCACATCCTGGTGGACAACACCCGAAGCTCTCGGGGTGTTACTCCAAAATGTTTGCCTTAGCAGAGCTATACCATAGCAGTTCCATCACGACGCCTCATATGGCAGGACTAATCCCATGAACGGTCAAATCCAGCATCTGTGAAGGACCTATCACCTTATACTCTAGTAAGAGATTAAAACCTTTAAGCAAAGACATCCATCCGTCACAGGAATGCAAAACTAATAATAATTATCCTCTGTAAAATTGTCAGATAGGCATGCACTTAACGTTAAACTCAGGTATCTGGGAATTGGGATTATGGCTAATAGATTATTTTCTTTAGAGTTATTTGGAGATAGTCTTGACTTCTTTTCCATTTTCATGTATTTCTTGTGTGTTTAGGGGGAAGCCAGTCATTATTTTTTATCTGGGAGAAATCCTGTAGAGCATTATTGCTGGACTTTCTTTCACAGTCTGGAATTTTCCTTTCTCATCCAGAATTCTCAGCGAAACCGATACGAAACTTCGTAATGGATAAATGACAGCGGTCAGCCAAACCCCCAAAGCAGAAACTCTTCAAAAGAGCCCTCAAGTCAGCACGGCGGCCGCGGCGCCTTCTGGGTACTGTGGTCCCGGAAGTGCGGCGAGCGGCCTCGGAGCATCCTGGGAAGGGCGGCCCGGAAGCCCCTGCTGCGCATGCTCCGTTCCCGGTCCTCTACCGAGATGCTCTTCCGGTTCGCCTGGCTCTTGGAGGGGAGGGTCCCGCAGCCTCTGCGTCCCCGAGTCCCGGCGCCCCCTTGGCCTGGTGCGAACTGGAGACGAAGCGGGTGTACCCACAAGTTAGGGGAAGGGCCGGCGGCGAGCTCTGGCCCGCGGGGGTCGAGGGAAAGGGGCGCTGGGCGGCGCTGGCCTCGGGTCCGCGCAGGGTGGACGCGCGCTCTCCCGCGTCGCCCTCGAGGGAGGCCCGCCGCGGGTTTCCGATGGTCCGGGGCCATTCGGCGAGGGCAGCGCTGGGCTCCTGACCTGCAGGCCTCGGAGCGGGCGCTCTGCGGCCCTTCTTTGCCTGAAGACGGTGCTCTGCGCAGGGGAAAGGTTGGTGCATCCAGGTCTGAAGTTTCGCAAATGCCCCTGGACCTGCAGCTGTTTGATTGCCCTGGGCCGACAAAGCTTGAGTTCCACCTTCAGAAGGACGCGAGCTGCAATTGAGGGAATAGGCAGGGTTCCGATTTGACAGGAAGACACTCCCTTGGAGGGTCTTCGAGGTGTTGGTTGGAGGGAAGGGGTAACACCTAAGGAAGTGATTTCTCCATCATTTCCTAAACACATACCTGTCTTTCCCTACAATCTCCACTGTGCTTATTCTGAGCTGCTTAAACCATGACCATTACCACTCCTGGGATGGATTGAATTTCCCCCATATAGAATCACACAGTTGAGGTAAAAGAAACGTTTTCAAAATCTTTTAAGCCGTGTGTGGTGGTACATGCCTGTAATCCCAGTATTTGAGAGGCTGAGACAGGAGGATCACAGGTTCAAAGCCAGCCTCAGAGACTTTGTGAGGCTCTCGGCAACTTAGTGAGACCTTGTTTCAAAAAAGTAAAATAAAATAGGGCTAGGGGTGTAGCCCAGAGGCAGAATGCCCCTGGATTCCATCCCCAGTACCATCAAAACAAAATAAAACAAAAAATCTTTTAATCTACCTTATTTTAAAATGAGGACTTAGAAGGTAGATATTTTACCCATTTGTGCAGCTTGCTGGTGACAGAGCCAAAAACTGAATTCTGGTCTCTTGATTCCTAGGTTAGGGCTCTGTCCTGTACCACATTTAAGTTAAAAACAAATTTCTTAGCGAGAGGTCTTCTTGTGAACGCAATTCAGGGAGACCAAACTGTCAAAAAGATCAACATCTTAAAGTACTTGCATTATTTGAAGGACATTATTTCTGGATTCTCTGATCTCATTGGCTAAACATATTAGTAACAATATAGGTAAGTGACATAATAACAACATTTTCCTTATCCAATAAATATTTTAATCCCAGAGTCAATTTTAATTCTGGGCCGCTGTTCCAAACTTTGTATAGACTAACTTTTGTTGACCCAGACTTCTATTATTGGACTCACAGGGTATTTTTAACTTTTTCAAGGGAGGCATAAATTGATAGTGATTCAGTAGAAACCTGCAGTTACATTCACTAACAGAAGCTCTGTGTGAAGAGAGAAAAGAGAATCTCTGTATGATCACTTCAGAACTAGAAGTGGACATTCCCCAAACTGTTGCTTCCTGTACACAGGGCCATTTCATGGGTATGTGTCTGTCTCAGTAGGTAATTGTAAGAGTTGCTGTGTTAGCCAGACCTCTCATGATTCTGTTCCCCTTTCTTTCTTACCCAGCTCTGCTTTCAACACTCTTGGTCCTTTCTAAGAGCGCCTGAAAATGAACAAATCCCAGGTAAGTTGTTTAGGGATTTACTTCCCACCTTTTACAGTGGATTTTAAGAGGTTTATAGTTTGTACATTCAGATGAAATAGTAGCAATATATAAAATTCAGCATTAGAGGAAATAAGAGTATCAGATAATAAGGGGAAAATCAACCTAAATATACAGAAATCATGCATTCCTGTGTATTTATTCAAGACATTCCAATAAGGTCCAATGAGATAGGCCTTACCTTGGTTACTAGTATGCTTTTTCTGTCATTTATAAACGTTTTCTTAAATAATCTTTGAATAAGTGGTGCAAAGGCAACTCTGCCAAAAATAGCTGTGAAAGAAATGCAGTAGGTTTCCTGTGACTTTACACCCAGGCGAAGCACAGTAATTACAGGTGACTAATTCGTTGTCATCCGAGTAGTCAGCATTCTGATGGTTTTCCATGATCCAGTGATAAAGCCTAGAATGAATGGATTGCATTCTTCAGATAATGTCCTGTAACTATTTTAGGTATACTTTTAAAACAAGTTCTACAGGGAACAAGTCAATGTTATATTCTGTAGGTAAAACTTCTTCACTTGTCCCCTTTCAACTCACTTCATGCAGTCTTTTCTCTGCCCCCATCACTCCCAAGGATCTGTTCTGGTAAAAGTTAGAAATAACCTAAATAGTTCCAAACCCGTGGATATTTTCCAGCCCATGCCTTACCAAACTCTTTGTCTCATTTGACAGTATGACCACCCCCTCACTAAAATGTTCCTCTGATAACTTCTGTAATATCACTCACATGATTCTCTTTTTAACTCTTATTATTTCCTCTTTTATGCAGTCTTCTTCCCTTTTATGCCATAAACATTGTTATTCCATAGTTATCCCATTATTCTTTCTGATTCTTCTTACACCATTTTTTATTTTAACTTGCAGCTCATTGTGCTCTGAAATTTTTTTGTACCTCCAAGAACTTCAGCTCAAGATTATTGCTGGGTATCTCTAGGCCCTTGGAGGACTTGTGTCCAAAATGGAAAGAATATTTACAATGTACTCAATTTGCTTCTTCCTCTTTATTCCCTCTCAGTGCTAATGCCATTCTACTAGTTGTGCAAGCCAGAAAATGAGATACATCTTAGACATTCCTATTTCTTACCTCCTACCATACCTGGTTATCAAGCCTTGCTCATGTTTGCTGATCATCATTTCTTGAATTTGTCCCTTCCCTGCTTCCCCTGCCTCAGTTGCTGTCCTCTGGATTGTCATAATAGCTTTCTCAGTGGTCTGCCTACCTACTCCTCCCACCTCAAGACTGTTGTTAGCCGGGCGTGGTGGCGCATGCTTGTAATCCCAGTACTTGTGAGGCTGAGACCGGAGGATCCAGGTTCGCGGCCGGCCTCAGCTACTTAGTGAGGCCCTCTGCAACTTAGTGAGACCCTGTTTCAAAAATAAAGAATAAAAAATAGGGCTGGGGGTGTAGCTCGGAGGTAGAATGCCCCAGTACCACAAAAAAAAAAAAAAAGACCGTTGTTCACACAGTCTCGTGTGAACTGTTGGCCTCTAAAGTGCCATCTGATCATATCTCTTAATATGAAAACTACTCAAGTAGGTCCACACCAACAGGATAAAAGTGCAGCCTCCTTGGTATGACTTCTAAGGCTGTCTACATCATGGCCATTTCCTACTTCTTTTTTATTCCTGCCACTCTAGACCTTTCAACAACAATGTATTGATCAAACTACTGCATGCCAAACACTGTGCTAAATGCTCTATGTATTGCTCAGACAAAAGAGATGCTGTCTGTCCTCGTGGAACTCACAGGCTAGCAAAGGAGAAAGACATGACACAAACAATACAAACTGTGAGGTGCTTCTCAACTTCCTCAGACCCAGTATCCATGTAACCTATCTTGTACAAGCCATATATAGCGATATATATTTTGTGTGTTACTATGGGGATTGACCCCAGGAGCGTTCTACCTCTGAGCCATACCCCCAGCCCTATTTTATTATTTTTTTATTTGTTTATTTTTTGAAACAGGGCCTCACTAAGTTGTTGAGGCTGGCCGCAAACCTGCAATCCTCCTGCCTCAGCCTCCCAAGTACTGGGTTTACAAGCGTGCACCACCATACTCTACTGAAGGTATATTTTTCAAGGAGAAAACCTTAGTATATGCCACCATCTCCTTTCTCTCTCAGTTGATGCTGCCCACCCACCCTGGGCTGCCTCCTCTTTTAGACTTGGGTGGAACAACACGCCATGAGGTGGGGTTTCTGGCCTCCTGAAGGACCAGATGATGTAACCAGCCTGTGGGCAAGTTGACTCACCTTGGAGTGAACCTTGAATGAAGGGAGGAAAGAAATGAGAATGAGATAGACAGATACATTGCCCCTCTGTTCCTCTCTTCCACATATTATTCCAAGGTCAGTTTTGCTGTGCAGTCCTGAGGAATTCCCACGGGCTGACCGCACTCTCCTCTGAGGCTCCTGCCGCCTCTCTGGGGCCCGTCATGAAGTGGGCAGTGTGGTAACGCCGCTCACCTCTCATTGCTTATGTCCTCTGTTTCCTCACTTCCTTTCCTCCTGCCCTTTGCTGCCCTGGCTTGGAGCTCCCAAACGAAATGGTAGCTGGCTAGCCTGGTGCTGGTTTCTAAAGATCCTGGCTAAAACCCATCCTTCCTTTATCTTATTTTGGAAATCATAATCTACTTATATAGTTTTTTAAATCAATAAAACTCTCTGTAGGAGAAATAAAAGCAAAATAATTAAAAATGAAAAAGTATGTATTTGATATGAAATTATGTGGATACAGCTTTACTAACAGTCAAAGTAGTGCCTGCATACTTATACCTGGAGGTTGAATCACTGTGAATGCAATAATTACCAGTCCCCACTGATGTACGTGTGGGGTTTTCACAAATACCACGGGCAACATTGCCATGAGTGATATATTTCTCAAGAGTGAAAATCTCCAAAGTTCTAATTCAAACCCAATACAGTGTTCCCTGATGTACACAGTATGGCATTCCTGGAAAGTTTAGTCTACATAAGAAAAATATATATGTAAATACTATGTGTTTAGTGCAAAATGGAATAAGGTTCTAGGTTCAGATGATTATAGATAGATTTGTCATCTGTATGAGTATTTAGGACATTAGAAAATTATACAAGACTTAGAGCTTTTCTTTTCTGTATGAGACTGTCCTGTGTCTTGTAGGATGACTATCATCCCTTGTTCCCTCTCCACCAAATATCAGCAGCATCCCACAGAACTTTGCCAGCCACAAATTCCTGCACAGAGATGCAAAATGCCGCAGGTGGCAGTGTCGCCAGGCTGAGCACCACTGCAGAGTGATGGTAACGTGCATTTAGTTTCCTGAACATGTCCCAAATTTTACACCCCTGCTTTTAACCACGGTTTTGGGTTGTCTCTTGACTCTCTACCTTCTTTATCTTCACATTGTGACCACAGCCGGGAGCATTTCCTCATAGAACCCATTCCTGCCTGTCTTGGATCCCCTGGGCTCTGTTAACGTGGCAGCGCAGCTGTCTCCATCTCTGCAGCAGTGTAGGGTTGCATTACCTGCAGGTCTCTCCACAAGTAAGGCCATTGGCCTATGGAGGTGCGGGACCAAGTCGCTTTCATCCCTGCGCCCTCCATAGCCCTGTGCCAGCTCATGGCAGTTCTCATTTCTTTTTTGTGGACTGTCTTGTTTTGTATGGATGTATGAACTCTGCTCTGAATGGATGATGAATCCACCTAGAGTTACTCACAGAGTTGACTTGAGTCGCCAGGAGAATCGGGCTTTTTTTTCTTTTAATTATGAGCACCGTTCAGTTTCTCCCAAAGTGTCTACTACATTCACTGTTACCTTGTGCTTTTAAAGGCAACTAGACTGTAAAGGACTCTGGCGATGGTCCTCCACTTCTCTGACTCGTACGGGCCTTTTGCTTCTAATATTTTTGCAGTCATTCTTTCTAATCATTAAGACCTTATGTCTGTTGTTGTGCCTATAATTGTAAGAGACATTTTATCATCAGGAAGCTTATGGTTTTGGAGGAAGTAATTCATGCAGGAAATAATATGGATAGTGACAGTTACATGATGGTGGAAGGGTGCGATTAAATTGCCTAATAAAATATGCCAATGTGAAGAAATATAGCAGGTTGAGAAAAGGGAAGACTTTCAAAAGAGCGAAAATCTCAAAAGTTCTAATTCAACCCAAATACAGTTCTTCTTTAATATACTCGGTATCGCATTCCTGGAAAATACTGGGTGAGCCAGGATAGCCGTGGGAGGGGGTGAACGTGCAGCAGTCCTAGAGTACAGGGCTGCTCGAGGCTCTGCAGAACTGGAGATGGCGCGCCGTTTTTCCACAGCTTTATTTTGAAATAATTTTACCCTTATAAAAAGAATTGGAAAATCATAGATAAAGTACTTATATACCCTTTACCTGGTTTCCTCTGGTCTTTCAAAACCATAGTACAAGCCAGGCATGTGGCACATGCCTGTAATCCCAGTACTTGAGAGGTTGAGACAGAAAGATTGCAGGTTTGAGGCCAGTGTGGGGTAACTTGGCAAGACCCTGTTTCAAAATAAATAAAAAGGGCTGGGGGGGTAGCTCAGAGGTAGAATGCCCCTGGGTTCAATCCCTAGTACCACACGCACAAACATAGTACACTGATCAAAACCAGAAAGTCAACATTAATGCAATACTTTTATCTTGTTCAGATTTTGCAGTTGTCCCACTAATGGCCTTCACATCCCCTTTTTGGGATCCTAGGTTGGCTCCCACATTACGCTTGGTTGTCACGTCTCCGTGGCCTCTTGCAGTCCGGCACAGTCCTTCTTTGTCTCATGACCTTGACACTACCAACCAGTTCCCTTTGGGCTCATTCCAGCCTTTCCTTTCTCTTATTTATAACTCTTGTCTTGGAGGGAGAAACCTGACTCTCATGATCTACATTCTGTTTACTTATATATATTTTTAATTGTGTTTTTTTTGGGAGTTTCCCTTATATATCCTGTTTGGTTTTAGTTATTTAATTTGGGGATAGGTAGTATTACCATAAAATTAGAACTATATAGAAAGACATATTTAGAGAAGTACCATTCCCCCTTACTCCTTCTGCCCTTTTCCCACTCCCCTGTACTTTCTACTTGTTCCCACCCCCTCCCCTGAAAGTAATCAAGTTCATGAGTTTCTGGCTTACCTTTTCTGTACTTTTTTGCACACGTGGTAGTTGCATGTATATTTTCCTGTATCACCTTTCTTACACAAAAGGTAGTATACTGTAGATACTCTTGGACTTTGCTTTTTTCACTTAACCGTATAGCCTGGAAATCACTCCATGTCACTTAATAGAAACCTTCCTCATTATTTACGCCTTCAAATATTGCTTCCAATCGTGATTCTTTCTTTTCCCTGAGCCCCAGGACCAAATATCCACCTGCCAGCTGGACATCTCTACCTCCATAGTCTGCAGGCACTTCAGGCACAGCATCTACAGATGAATGCATGAGCTTCCTATCCTCAATCCTTTTTTCATTCTGTTTCCCTAATCTAAGCCCACAGTCCTCCATCTACCCAGCCGATGATGTGAAGTAATGTGGGCATTACATGTACTGCAGCCAAGCAGCGGCCAACTCCTCTAGCTCCTCATCAAGTAGGATCGATGCCCTTCTTCCCACCCCCTCTGGAGTTACCTGTGGTTCTGTCTCACAAGGTCATCGCAGTTTCTTTCCCTCTAATTTGACCTTCAAGCTGTTTTCCATTTTTTAGAGTAGAGGACATCAAACATTTTCTCTAGAGGACCAGCTGGTAAATATTTTGGCTTTTCCGGCCCCATGGTTTCTGTCGTATCTATTCAGCACAGCAGCTGTAGCGTGGAAGCAGCTGTGGATGGTGTGTGAACAAATGGGCCGGGCCAGCCTGAGCTGTCAGTGGCTGGATTTGGCCCACAGGCTGTAGTTGGCCAACCCTTATACTCAAGTGCGTTGCTTCTAAAATACATATTTGGTCACAAAACTCCAGTCCTTGCTTACAAATCTCCTTATGGATTTCCATTGTTCACAACAGTGGTCTCTAAAGTGGAGAATCAGGGGCACCCCTGGGGCCCTCTGGGCTGTTCACATTAGTATCTTGGCTAACAGAATGATAAAATTGTTATGCTTTATTGATTTTTTTTTTTTGCAGTACCGGGGATTGAACCCAGGGGCGTTCTACCTCCGCGCTATGCCCCCGGCCCTATTTTTTTTTATACTTTATTTTAAAACCGGGTCTCACGAAGTTGCGGAGGGCCTCACTAAGTAGAGAGAGAGAGAGAGAGAGAAACAGGGAGAGAGAGAGAGACAGGGAGAGAGAGAGAAACAGGGAGAGAGAGAAAGAGCTGAGGCTGGCCGCGAACCCGGATCCTCTGGTCTCCGCCTCCCAAAGTACTGGGATTACAAGCGTGCGCCACCACACCCAGCTTATTGATACTAATATGTAGCTTAACGTAACTCAGAATTATAATTTCTAGATGAGTGAACACATTGGTTGTATGTGCAATAATTTTTACTGATATGTTGTACTATCTTTAAAAAGTCCATATTAAGTGTAGGAAAAAGTCCCTGTGTTCGCTGCCCTCTGTCCACCTTCTTATTTTCTTTTCATACAGAAATATTTGAAGTTTTTACACTTTCCATGCCTGTGTATATTTCATAATGATCACATTCCTGTGAAACACAGTTTATATTTCAGAATGAAATTACCCTCTCAAAGAAGTCTGATAACACAAAATGGAATTAGCTTTATCTGGTGTGACCATCATTGCTCTTTCCTGAGGTGTATATTTCTGTTCCTGTCACCTTCTCGGCATGTGTGCTCCTAGAAAGCAGGATCTGTATTTCATGTGAATTTTTAACCCAAGAAAGCCAAGAACTCCAGGACATGATATACTCAGTGCATTCAAAGAATTCATTTAAAAAATGAATACAGTAGCCAAGTGTGGTGGTGCACGCCTGTAATCCCAGTACCTGGGAGGCTGAGACAGGAGGATCACACATTCGAGGCCAGTGCACAATAATTCAGTGACACCCTGTTTTAGAATAAAAAATGAAATAGGGCTGGGAGTGTAGTTCAGAGGGAGACCCTCCCGTCCCCCGGGTTCAATCCCTAGTACCGTACACACATACACATACACACAAAATGAATGCAGTGACAATTTCTAATTTTTTTACCCTCCCACAAAGTATATTTCTTTATAGCCTAACATTAGTCATGGTAGTAGTCTCCTTATATTTGATGTGCCCATAGACTTGATGTTGCTTGATTCTAACTATCTCAGATTAAACATATTCTTTCAGAGATCAGTTTCATTCAAGGACCTGACTGTGGACTTCACCCATGAAGAGTGGCAACAGCTGGACCCAGCTCAGCGGCTCCTGTACAGGGATGTGATGCTGGAGAACTACAGCAACCTCGTCTCAGTGGGTGAGAGCACTTCCCTGCGCAACTCCCAAGTGCGGGCCTTTCCTCTGTGCCACAGGAACATGTTGACTTTCTAGAATTTAATTACTTTACCTTGAATATCAGGAGACAAAGATGATTAAGCCCTTTTAGACAACAGAAGTGTGTGCATGTGTGTGTGTGCATGGGCACTCCCCACCCTTTCCCACTCTCCACCAAAATGTTCTGGCCTCACGAGCTGCTGCTGGACCTCTTCATTGCACAGCTTCTGAATCTGTACCTTCTTCATCCTTCAGAATCTGTGAAGTCCAAAGAGCGTGGTCCAAGTTCTGTGTCATTTCCCTTAACAGGCTTTCATGTCAGCAAACCAGATGTGATTTTCAAGTTGGAGCAAGGAGAAGAACCATGGATAGTGGAGGAATTGTCAAGTCAGAACTGCACAGGTAAGCAAATGATAACTGAGCAGGTGAAGACCAAAGGAAATGAGGGCCCCGGCCAGGGTGGTCACTGATCACAGTGGGCATCTTTAAGTGACTGAGGACAACCGTCATGCTATAGATACCTTAAACAGCTGGGTGTGTGATGCACATCTGTCATCCCAGTACTTAGGAGGTTGAGACAGAAGGATCACAGGTTGGAGGCCAGCCTCAGCAACTTAAATACCTAAAACATTTCCCTCAAATATATTTACTCCTTTAATTGAAGGAAACTTATGAAGACCTATGCCACTGAGTTACTTATCCCCAGAGTTGGAGTTTTTCTTTTGCCACAATACTAATTTTATTTCTGTAGCATTCCGTTGCCTACCTTGCCCCACCCACCATTGTCATAGACCTATTTTATATTTAGACATTCATAGATTTGTCTTGAAAAGGGCAAATCTTGGTTGATTTGCATGATCTTTCTAGATCCTTCTTTTTCTGTCCATGGTTTAACCTAGAAATAACTCAGTTTCACTTTCCATTCTAGTTCAAGGTTGGATTAGAATGAGACTTCTAGGACACAAAATTTAAGAAAACCCTCACCCTCAGGGTTGAGCAGTTGCTTGAGGTGTCCTGCTTACCTCCCTCCAGTCCCGGGCCTGCTCAGGCTCCCGGTCTTATTCTCCATTCCCCTTTTAATTTGGGAGAATTCCAGAGTTCCCATGTCACTGCAGAATTTTCATATTCACCTTCTTGTGTTTTCCCTGGTCTCACCGCATCACTCACTGTCTTTCTCTTAAGTTCTCACTTGACTCTTGTCTATTTGAATATGCCATCACCCCACTTCGAGTTTGCTTTGTGTACTGTTCCTTATAACTGTTTTATTTTTCCACCCTATGTTTAGAATGTATTTGTAAAGCGTCAGAGCTCTTGTACAGTATCTTGTAAAGGTTCTTTACTAGTTTCTTCTTCCTTCACCCTTGTTAAATAGTTTGGTATGAATGGATTTCTTTTTTCTTTTTTTCTCCAAAACCAACCGAGTACGAGATATTTTTACTTGGAATATTTCCTTAATCCTGGGAGGCTGGACCTAAAGTCTAAACCCCTGCGACAAGGCATTTGTAAGGCTTCTCATTGCATAGCAAGTGTGTAAAGACTCACAAGTCATTTATTGTGCTCCTTTCTAGAAGGTGATGATGCCTTAGAGAAGGACAAGGAAGCCCAAGGCGCACATCTGAGGCAGACTGTATCCTTGAACAACAGAAAGCTGATTACAGAAAGAGCTAATGTATTTGGTGAAACGTTTACTCCGGGCATGAATATTGTTCCCTCAACAAAAATACCCTGCAAATGTGATCCAGATGGAAACAGTTTGAAAACTAATTCAGAAGTAATTGTTGCAATAAAAAGCAAAGAAAATAAAAAGGTTCCTGATGAACACAGTGGGTGTGAGAAGCCACTACTCCAGAGTAAGGATGAAAACAGTCATTCTGGAATGAAAAAATGCAAATATAATCAAGTTAGGGAACCCAGAAGCCAAGATGAAGACCTTATTCTGCACCCAAACATTCAGACTTTGAAACAACCTTTTGACCATAATAAATACGGGAAACCCTTCTTCAGGACAGTCCTCTCTGCACAGACAAGGGAGCACGCTGAAAGGAAGCCAAATGAATGTGATGAATGCCAGAAAACCTTTTCCAAGAGATCCACCCTCATCGTTCACCAGAGAATTCATACAGGAGAGAGACCCTATGTTTGTAATGATTGTAGGAAAACTTTCCGTGTGAAGACAAGCCTCACTCGACACCGAAGAATTCATACTGGAGAGAGGCCCTATGAATGCAGTGAATGTGGGAAAGCTTTCATTGACAAATCCGCCCTCATTGTCCATCAGAAAATCCATGGAGGGGAGAAATCCTATGAGTGTAATGAGTGTGGGAAGACCTTCTTTCGGAAGTCAGCCCTTGCTGAACATTTCAGGTCACACACAGGGGAGAAACCTTATGAATGCAAGGAATGCGGGAATGCCTTCAGCAAGAAGTCTTACCTCATGGTACATCAAAGAACTCACAGAGGAGAGAAACCATATGAATGTAAGCAATGTGGGAAAACCTTCTTCTGTCAGTCAGCCCTTACTGCACATCAGAGAATTCACACGGGGGAAAAACCCTATGAGTGTAGCGAGTGTGAGAAAACTTTCTTTTGTCAGTCAGCCCTCAATGTACATCGGAGAAGTCACACAGGAGAAAAACCCTATGAATGCAGTCAGTGTGGAAAATTCCTATGTACTAAATCAGCCCTCATTGCACATAAGATAATTCATAGAGGAAAGAAGTCTTACAAATGTAATGAATGTGGGAAGTCTTTCTGCCACAAGTCAACACTCACTATACATCAGAGAACTCACACAGGAGAGAAGCATGATGTGTTTGAGAAATGCGGTACAACATCCATTGTGGAGTCAAACTGCAGTGAACATAAGAGAATGGACACAAAGGAGAATCTTTTTGAGTGTCATGAACACGAGCATGCGGCCAGCAGAATCTCACGCTTCTTTGTACATCAGAGAACCCTGTGGGAGAGACCTTATGAGTGTAGTGAGTGTGGAAGGACCTACTGCAGGAAGTCAGCTCTCACTCACCATCAGCGGTCCCACACAGGAGAGAGACCCTACGAGTGTAACGAATGTGGGAAAACCTTCTGCCAGAAGTTCTCATTTATCGAACATCAGCGAACTCACACTGGAGAGAAACCATATGAATGCAACGAATGTGGGAAATCCTTTTGCCACAAGTCAGCCTTTAGAGTCCATCAGAGAATTCACACAGGAGAAAAACCATATGAATGTAATGAGTGTGGGAAAACCTACCGTCGGCTCTGGACTCTCACCGAACATCAGAAAATACACACAGGGGAGAAACCCTATGAATGTAACTCATGTGAGAAAACATTTCGCCACAAATCAAACTTCCTTTTACATCAGAAAAGTCACAAGGAGTAAGTTCCAACAAGGCAACAATCAAATAATTTGCATAATGCTAAAGTACAGGAGTAAAATCTTAGTAAAGAATATGGGGAATTTTTTTGCCATAAGTGACAGAGCCCACCCATGTTAATAAATGTACTCTAATATTCAGTGTGGACTATGAAAATGTTCAACAATTTAGACATTATGCCAAGCGTGCCTCCCTTTAAAATAATGAAACACATTATTTCAGTTTGTTATTTGATTTCTCTCTTCTGTGTTCCTCGATAATATATTACCCTGTGTGAGGATCTAATCTCTTCATTCCAAATTAATACCAATTGTTCCTGTGACAATTGAGTAATTGATAATTTACAAATTTTATGGTGTATTAAATTCTCAGATTAGACAGCTTGTTTTTTGCCTTCTAACTCTGTGTCCATGGTATTCTAGTAACAGACCCCATTCCCTTTATCCGCTAAGGGGACTAAACATGATACCCCTTCCACCCATGGCGATTATACCAAGATGAGCACTTGATAAAGCTGAGCCAGTGAAAGGCCATCCTAAGACTTCTAATGAGAGGAAAGCACAGGATAGCGAGGATTTGATCCCAGCTAAGCTAAGCTTCTAGCAAAGTCAAGAAACCAGCAATTGCAGTAGAAACAGCAGCAGAGAGAATTAGGATGATGTTTGAATCCAAAAAGTATTTGTCTCTGGTTTTCGTATTCCATAATATCCACTCACCTCTGTTCTATCAGTGGTTTGATTGTGTCAATTAATGATTTAAAAAAATCAGGTTTTCTAGTAAACATGGTCATAGAGGTGTTTTTTAGAATTCATATGTCAAATTCTGAGAAAAAGGGCCTCTGAAAGCTGACTAGAATTACATTATATGGATATATGCAATTAGGCAGGATGCCATTTTAGGGGGTTAATATTAAGTCCTGATTGCCCTGAGTGGGATTTTCCCTAAACCCATCCCTGGCCTCTGCCACAATACACATTGTGCACCAGGGAAGATGGAGTGAGTTTATCTAACTGGTAGAACAGGGAGGCGTAACTGGGTTTGCTTAATTCAGTGCTTTCTCCTCTTCATCCTGGACTGTCCTGCATGTGTGATTTCTTGTCATGGGCGTTGCCTGTGATTGAGCTGGTAAATTGGCCTCATTCTATCACTCAGCTAATTAGCCCATGTGGTGGTCACACTAAGTTACATCCTCCACTCTATTTTGATCTATAATAAAGGTCTCATCCTGACCCCTATCTGCTGCTGCTGGTTTTAGTTTTTGATTGTTCAGGGGGGGATAAAAAAGGTGCTGTTTATTTGGGGTCCCTCAGAGAACCCAATATGAACATGATTTTACCTATCCATTTATTCAGCTGTTTTATTAAGCCTTCAGTAGGATGGTCATAAGTATACACATATGCATGTATTATACATAGATATATGAATACAGACATAGACATGCATATGTGTGTATGTGTATACATGCCAGGATTGTTCTTTTCCTGTCAAATTTATTCAAAGTCATTTCAAAGATTTGGTTGCTGTTGTGAATGGAATTTTATTATCTTTCACTTTAAAATTGTTTGTTGATAGAGTTTTAGAAACTTAATTTTTGTTCTGAATTTGTCTAAATTTATCCTTTTAATATTTTAAAATTATTTTAATATTATCGCTTGATCTTATAAAACTTGTTTATTATAAGTGAAACTGGTGGGTTGCTCTGTATTTCTTAGCTATTTTTGTGTGCTGAAGATCTGTGTCCTAGCTGGCTCCCTAGTCGTGCCTTCTGCCCATTTGTTTTGGGTTATGTGGCAAACCATGATTCTACTCATCACTGTATTTGTTTTTCTTTATTGGTTTGACTTTATATTATATAAAGGGAAAAGCTATGTGTTGGGAAAAAATTTTTTCAAGTCTGATGAAAAACATAAATTCTCAAATCTAAGAAGTTCAGTGAACCCTGAACAGGACAAAAACGAAGACCACAAAGCCAATCAAAATCAAATTTCAAGACAGAAAATTCAAGACCCATTTATTAAAAAGAAAATTTTAGCCGGCCGTGGTGGCACACGCTTATAATCCCAGTACTTGGGAGGCTGAGACCAGAGGATCGCAGGTTCGTGGCCAGCCTCAGCTACTTAGTGAGGCCCTCCGCAACTTAGTGAGACCGTTTCAAAATAAAGAGTAAAAAATAGGGCTGGGGGTGTAGCTCAGTGGTAGAACACCCCTGGGCTCAATCCCCGGTACCACCAAAAAAAGAAAAGAAAATGTTAAAAGTGGCCAAAGGGAAAAAGCCATGATATCCTGGTCTGTTGGTTTCCTAGGGCTGCCATAACACCCTCCCACACTGTGTGTCTAGAACAGAGGTCTATTGTCTCACAGCGCTGGGGGCAGGAAGTCTAGGTGAAGGTATTAAAAGGCCATGTTGCCTTCTGAAGGTGCTAGCGGAGGTCTGTCCTGGTTCCTGGCAGTTCCATGGCTTGTGGCAACTTACCTCTAAATCTTCACGTGTTCACATTGGTGCATGTCTATCTAAGTTTCCCCCTTCTAGAAGGTCATAGTGGATTAGGAACCCACCTTATTTAATAGGACCTCATCTTAACTAATTACATCTGCAACATTACTTCCAAAGGTCACATTCTGAGGAACCAGGGGTTGCTAGGACTTCAACATAAACATTAGGGAGATAATTCAACCCATAATATAGGGTAATGTGTTCATTATTTATGGCTGTGCAACAAATTACCCCCAAATTTAGCAGCTTAAAACAACAATAAGCCTTTATTATCTTACATAGTTTGGATGGTTCTGAAATCTGGGAGTAACGTAGCTGTGTGTTCTGGCTCAGGGTCTTTCGTGTATTCAAAGACCCGCCTGGGGCTGAAGCCTCTGCTTCCACCAGCTCCTCATCATGTGACCTCTCCATAGGGCTTCTTGAGTCCCCTCACAACATGACAACTGGCACCCCCGAGTGATCTAAGAGCAAGGAAGACGCTGCAGTGTCCCTTGTAACCGAGTTATAACTTCCTTTCACTTGCAGTCACGGTGTCACACACCAACCTTGATGTGTATGGAAGGAGACGTGCGGGCATGAGGAGACTACCTGGAGGTGGAAATTGCTGGGCCATCTTGGAAGCTAGCTACCCTAGGGAACCACAGTTGCAATGGAGTGGTTTCAAGAAATAGGAAGGGAGCCGGGCGTGGTGGCGCACGCTTGTAATCCCAGTACTTGGGAGGCTGAGACTGGAGGATCCGGGTTTGCAGCCAGCCTCAGCTACTTAGCGAGACCCTGTTTCAAAAATAAAAAGAATAAAAAATAGGGCTGGGGGTGTAGCTTGGAGGTAAAATGCCCCTGGTTTCAATCCCCAGTACCGCAAAAAAAAAAAAAAAAAAGGAAGGGAACGCACTAGAAACTGGATACAGCCAACTCAAAGACTTGTGCTAAAGAAAGGAGAAACAGCATGGTAGTTTGAGAGAAGTGTAGTTAAAAGAGGTTTCTTTCTCGGGATAGAGATAAATACCTGCTTATGTGTTTACAGAAAATTCAGTTCAGAGCAGGAGAAATGATAAGAGTCATGTTCTAAGTAGTGAGAAAGGTCAGTCTAGTGCATAGGGAGAAAGGTAGCTTCTTTAAGAGAATGGATAACCGTTATGCCATGCCAGTTCATCTATTGACGATATTATGTATTGGCACATATGAGAGTAGGTTGATAAGGTGGAAGCTATGAGTCTGTCTTATAATTGTTCCTATTTTGCCAATTAAATGAGAAATAAAAATCATTGAGAGAATGGGAGAAAGGTTTTATGAATTGGTATTGGTATTGATATGACAGATTGGATTTCCATTCTGCCATATTACTTTATATCTTCCTGTTTTTCTTCCACTGCATAGCATTGGTATTTAGGAAAATTTATATTTCCATTCTATCAGTTATCAAGTTATTGTTATACTACTGTTTTTATATAATGCCTTAATGTCTCCTCTTATTACAGGGAGTAAAAGGAAGACACAGTTTATTAGTTTCTGTCAGTCTATAGTGAAGTTAGTTGGTAATATTGTCCCTCTTCTCCCCCATTCACCTGAAATCTAATTTAAAGTGATCACTGATTCTCTAGTCTAAGGTGAACACAGCAATCCTTGCATTATTCTGTCCATACTGTTTTCTATGAATTTTCTATTTGAAGATGAGTTTGGTTAGAAAATCCTTGGCTAACGTATTCTTTCATTGAGTGTCCTAACGTAGCTTGCCCCATCACATCTAGCATGAAGTGCAGCTCTTCAGAACCTCATGCGTCTGGGTGCTCGCTCCAGCACTGTTCTCCTCTCCCCCCACTCACCACAGTGAGGACAGACCACCATGAACCACATCAGCCGGGGTTTCTGTCTATCGGGTGTACCGTTGGGTCCTAGCCAGTGGCCCTCTTCTACAGCTGGAGCTCTCCCCAGACCCCGAATGGCATTCCTGTGTCATTTGGGATTCACTCAAAAGCAGAGCAGTGCATAGGTGTCTAGATCGATCGACAGGTTTGTTATAGAGACCTGACCTCATGCAATTGTGGGAAAATCGCCACATGATTGACTCAACATTTGATGCTGGAGCTCGAAGTCCATAGCCAAGCGGTCAGGAAGGGAAAGTGAGCAGTCAGTGGGAGAGAATGAAGACAAGCTGACCCACGGAGGCAGATGGACCTGTGCCACTCACCGTCTTCAACACGAAGGACATGGTGTCCCACAGGAGAAGATGGTGCCATTGTCATGTTCCTAAATGCACACGTAGCCCAGGAGCTAGAAGAGCTAAAGGAAGGTCCCCGGCAAGGGAGAGGAGCCACGGGCCTGTCTCCTGGTCCAGGCCAGCAGGTAAGAAACAACAGGGTCAGTTACAGACGCCCCTGAGCGAACAAACAAAACAACTGACCTCCGACCTCACACAGAAAGGTCCTTAGTGGCCCACCCTCGCCGGAAACTTACAAGGAAGGGAATTCTGGGGAACATGGACAGCCAAGCTACGGTGATGCATTACAGAGTCACCACACTCCCCCAGTTTCCTGAAACCCTACCCATGCTTTTGTGGTCTTGTCACTCCGTTTTGTTGTTGTTTTATTTTGTTTTGGGTATTGGGGATTGGACACAGAGGCTTTCTACCTCCAAGCTACATCCCCGTCCCTTTTTATTTTGAAACAGGGTCTCACTAAGTTGCTGAAGGGCTTGCTAAATTGCTGAGACTGGCCTCGAACCTGCAATCCTCCTATTTCAGCCTCCTAAGTACTGGAGTTACCTGTATGTGCCACCATGCCCGACTTGACTCAGTTCTTTTTCATTCCTTTTGAATGTTCTGTTTCTTAAAAGTACTAATTCTGTAATTGGTACCAGGAGTGGCCCCTGGAAACAGATCCTCAAAATGGAAACAATAGGATCTTGGAGTGATAGAGGCCAGGGACCAGCACCTAGCCTTTTTTTTTTTTTCCCAGTACTGGGATTGAACCCAGGGGCATTCTACCTCTGAACTACACCCCCAGCCCTTTTTTTTTTATTTTTTTATTTTTTTGCAGTACCGGGGATTGAACCCAGGGGCGTTCTACCTCCGCACTACACCCCTGGCCCTATTTTTTATACTTTATTTTGAAACCGGGTCTCACGAAGTTGTAGAGGGCCTCACTAAGTAGAGAGAAAGAGAGAGAGAGAGAGAGAGCTGAGGCTGGCCGTGAACCCGGATCCTCCGGTCTCCGCCTCCCAAAGTACTGGGATTACAAGTGTGCGCCACCATGCCCAGCCTTTTTTTAATTTTTTTTGAGACAGGGTCTCACTAAGTTGCTGAGAGTCTCACTACATTTCTGAGGCTGTTCTCAAATCTGTAATCCTCCTGTCTCAGCCTCCCAAGTACTGGGATTACAGGCATGCACCACCATGCTTGGCTAGTCCCTAGCCTTTGAAGGCAAAGGGGACAGGATTATCATAGCACACCCTAGGGCAGAGGGATAATCAGGTTTTGGCCTGCCAGTGATGGCTGGTTGATCATGGAGACCCTAGAATGAAATCAGACGGGCAGCCTTCTGAGGTGCAGTGACATACAAATGGGAAGTTTCTGGGTCTCCCAGGCAGAACCATGACTGCAAGGATTATAATGTGAATTTGTGGCTCCTTGCTCAGTTCTCAGACTTAAGCCAGCGCCTAGACCCAAAGTGGCTTCAGGAAGGACCTGTGGAGGAGGCCTCTGTCCTATTCCTAGAAATAGAACTGATATATTAAAGGGCATTCTCCATTTAAGTCTTAGTATGGAGTGGCCTCTAAATTGTTTTATAAATTATATTCCAAAAAGATATTTATGAGAATGAACATTTCTCCAAACTTAAGTTCACCCGCGATGTCATTTTTCTTTATAATCTTTGCCTACTGTGAAGGCCCTCAAATGTATTTAAGCACTTGCATTTTTTTATTTGTAGTTTATGAACTGTCATCACGTATTTATTTCTCATTTGCATTTCCCCTTGTATCACTTGTCCTTTACATCCATAGATCGTTTTTATGGTAGTGTGATCTTCTTTTAAATGTGGAAGAGATAATTAAATGAAATCAATAAACCATTTCTTTCATATACTTAACAAATACATTTTCCAAGTATGTTTTTACTTGATGGTTTTTTTTCTAGTGTAAAATTTGGCAGTCATTTTTTTTTTTGTGGCTGCTGCCTTTCACCCCTGCCAAGAGATTAAATGAGAAAATTATATTTTTCTCTAGGTAGTTGATGGTTTGTTGTTAACATGTTAAATCAAGAGTCTATATGAGCCTATTGGGAGACTGAGACAGGAGGATCACAGGTGTGAAGTCAGCCCTTAGTAACTTAGACCCTGCTTCAAAATAAAAAAGTGGGACTGGGGATATAGCTGAGAGGTAGAATGCTCCTGGATTCAATCCCCAGTACCACAAAAAGAGTCTATATGAAACTTAAGTGTTATAGCATACATGCACTAGAGATAGACTCTTCCTCTCTCACCCTCCACCACCACCTCTAGTTTTCAAGTATGATTTTTTTACTACTTCATTCCCCGTCTCCCCGCCTCCCAGCCCCTACTTGGAAAATCCACCTTTATCATACTCCACATTATGAACTCTTGGATTTGCACTTGTTCTTCTAAGGAGCAGTGGCACGCTTCGTGTCTGATAGGAAGAACTCTAACTTTTCAATTAAGAAGTCCTAGCTGTAGCCAAGCATATGGCATATGCCTGTAATCCCAGTACTTGGGAGGCTGAGACAGGAGGATTGCAGGTTCGAGACCAGCCTCAGCCACATAGTGAGACTCCCGGTAACCTAGTGAGACCCTGTATCAAAACAAACAAACAAAAAATGTTTTTTTTTAAAGGGCTGTGGGTATACCTCCAAGGTAGAATGCCCCTGGCTTCAATCCCCAGTACCAAAAGAAGAAAGAGAGAGAGAGAGAGAAAGAGAGACAGGCAGCCTTGGCTGCTACCCTAAGGTTATTTTGTTTTCCCAGATGAAATTTAGTTGTATTCTGTTAAGTAAAATAAAATAAAATAAAAATAAAGGAAAAAACCCACATCACCCAACTTGTTGAGATTTGGGTTGGAATTTTGTTAAAGAATATTGACTCTTCCTATTGAAGAAAGCAGTGTCAGTCTCTATTCACATCTTTAATGTCACAGTAGAGTGTAATCATTTCTTTTGTGTGAGTTCTGCCCAGTGCTTGTCAAGTTAGCCCTAGATACTGAATGCTACTGTGAGTGGAATTTGTTAAAATGGGATAAGCTGCTGTGTGTGAAGCTGACCTGGCATGGTTTACTGTGAAGGCTAGAGCATCTCTTATGTGAAAGTCCTGCCAAGAATGTATAACCTGAATCCAGTTATGAGAAAACAATCAGACAAACAAAACTCCAATGAAGGAACATTCTTTTCTTTTTTTTTTTGGTACTTGGGATTGAACTCGGGAGTATTCTTCCTCCAAGCTACACCACCAACCCTTTTATTTTTGTTTTTGAAATAGAGTCAGCCGGGTATTGTGGTGCACACTTGCAATCCCAGTTCTTGGGAGGCTGAGACAGGAGGATCACAGGTTCGCGGCCAGCCTCAGTTACTTAATGAGGCCTCTGCAACTTAGTGAGACCCTGTTTCAACATAAAGAATAAAAAATAGGGCTGGGGGTGTAGCTCAGAGGTAGAATGCCCCCGGGTTCAATCCCAGTACCACACACACAAAAAAAGAAAAGAAACAGAGTCTTGCTAGATTGCTGAGGCTGGTCTCAAACCTGTGATCCTCCTGCCTCAGCCTCCCAAGTACTGGGATTAAAGGCATGTGCCACCACGCTGGGCAGGAACATTCTTTAAAACAACAGATGTGTCCTCTTCAAAATTACCAATGTCTTCAGATACAGAGGAATGCTGAAGAACTAGACTAAAGGAGAGGAAGATTAAGTGATAGGACAATCAAATGTGTGTAATAAATGGTCCTGAATTGGTTCCCGGATCAGACAAAAATGTTGTCAAGGACATTACTGGGAAAATGAGTACAATTTGAATATGGTCCAGATATTATATAAAATGTTATCAAGGGAGCCGGGCGTGGCGCACGCTTGTAATCCCAGTACTTGGGAGGCTGAGACCGGAGGATCCAGGTTCGCAGCCAGCCTCAGCTACTTAGTGAGGCCCTCCGCAACTTAGTGAGACCCTGTTTCAAAATAAAGAACAAAAAATAGGGCTGGGGGTATAGCTCAGAGGTAGAATGCCCCTGGGTTCAATTCCCTGAATCGCAAAAAAAAAAACAAACAATAAAATGTTTTCAAGGACATTATTGCGACAATGAGTAAAATTTGAGTATGGTCAGATATTAGATAATAAATATTATATAAAATGTTATCAAAGACATTATTGGGAGCTGAGCGTGGTAGCGCATGCTTGTAATTCCAGTACTTAGGAGGCTGAGACCAGAGGATCCGGGTTCGCAGCCAGCCTCAGCTACTTTTTTTTTTTCAGTACTGGGAATGGAACCCAGGGGCATTCTACGTCTGAGCTACACCTCCAGCCCTATTTTTTGTTCTTTATTTTGAAACAGGGTCTCACTCAGTTGCGGAGGGCCTCACTAAGTAGCTGAGGCTGGCTGTGAACCCAGATCCTCCTGTCTCAGCCTCCCAAGTACTGGGATTACAAGCGTGCGCCACCACGCCCGCCTACCAGCCTCAGCTACTTAGTGAGGCCCTCCACAACTTAGTGAGACCGGGTTTCAAAATAAAGAATAAAAAAATAGGGCTAGGGAGCCGGGTGTGGTGGCGTACGCTTCTAATCCCAGTACTTGGGAGGCGGAGACTGGAGGATCTGGGTTCGCGGCCTGCCTCAACTACTCAGTGAGGCCCTCCACAACTTCATGAGACCCGGTTTCAAAATAAAGGATAAAAAATAGGGCCGGGGATGTAGCTCGGAGGTAGAATGCCCCTGGGTTCAATCCCTGGTACCGCAAAAAAAAAAAAAAAAACAAGAAAGAAAAAAATAGGGCTGGGGGGTAGCTCGGAGGTAGAATGCTCCTGGGTTCAATCCCCGGTACTGCAAGAAAAAAAAAAAATATTCACAACTGATGAATCTAAGTAACTGGTTTACAGATGTTGAGTCAGAATGAATCATTCCGGCAATTCTTATGAACGTTTGAAAATTGTCAAAGCAAAAAGGTAAAAAGGGTAAGAAAATCATTAACGTGCTTAAAAGAAGCTGAAATAACACATTAAGGTTTTAGGGCCTTACTTCAATAAAAGCATCACCTAACACTGACATGGTCACTTCTGGGAAGGGAAATTATGTGCATGTGCCTTTGATCAAAATTTTCTTTGATTTAGGTCTATTTACCATTTTATCTACAATTTTAATGTATTACCTTTGAAATCCATTTTCATGAGGAGGTAGCATTTGCTTCTGGGTGAGAAAACTTGCGGGTCGTATTAATTTTTTACGATATTACTTGCCTTTCTTTTCTATAAATCTTTTACTATAATGCTTGGCTTTAGTTATATTATTATCATCACAACAATAATAACAAGTTACTATTTTAGTTAAATGTGTGCAATGGACACACATCCTTCCTTCTCAAGATGAGTTCGCGTCTGAAGGGACACTGGTTGTAGGTGGAACCAAGTTCAAATCCCTAACCCCGGGATGGGAGTTATGAGGAACTGGGGGTCCAAACAAAAGTAGAGATGATTTTGGAGCATCAGTCACCCAACTCGCCAAATAAAGCAGGAACTCTTCAGACATTCCCTAAGAAAAGGGGCGCGGAGACTTGTGGGAAACGGAGTCTAGACCTTGATGGATTACCCCACGGGGCCCAGGGAACTGGTCCCTCGCCGCGCCTTCTGCGCATGTGCAGTTCTTCTCATTGTTTGCCCGCTCCTCTTGTCTCCAGCTTCGCGCGGATAATCCCGGAGCCTTAGATCTACGCGTCGCTCAGTGACCCGCTCCTGCAGGAAGGTTGTGCGCTACAGGTGAGAGCCGAGCGTGGGCTTGGGGTAGGTTTGTGTCCACCGCTGGTGGAAGCAAAAACTTGCTCCAGTCCCGCGGGGGTGGAGACGCTATGACACTTGTTCCCGAGACTGCTCTGCATATCCCGGCTAGTGACCAAGGAGGATAGCCGCCGGTCTGCTGGCTTCTCTAAGAGGATAGCGGATAGGGCAAGGTTTTTTGATCATTCAAAAGTGCACCGGGAATAGGCATTCAGATGTTAAAGAGTTGTTTGCACAAGCTTGTCGAATTTGCAAGTGCCCTGGCCAGCCTTCCCTAGCCAGTCAAATCCAGACACCTGCAGGATGAGATGAATTCTGTATTCTATGCCTGCAGGCTAAGCGAGAGTGGGGGTTCCGAGTCTAGCTGCGCCCCTGAGCCCCCGTGGGCAAATGACAAACCTGTAAGACTCAGTTTCCCCATCTGTAAAACGAAGTTATTCCTAAAACCTGAGCACTGTGTGAGAGAGCACCTGTAAGGGGAGCAGTGCAGGTCCTGGCGTTTGCACTGCGCCTGGAAAGGCTTTCTGCCTTTTTCACCGTTCTGTTCATTATATATATTAAGTTCATCTTCCTCTCAATGACCCCTGTAAAGTCGGTGTTACCAATCCTTTTTGTTTTTTGTGGGTTTTTTGGTACTGGGGACTAAACCAGTACCTCTGAACTACACCCCCAGCCCTATTTTATCTTTTATTTGGAAACAGGGTCTCCCTAAGTTGCTGATGCTGGCCTCCAACTTGAGATCCTGTTGTCTCAGCCTCCCAACTACTGAGATTACAGGTGTTCGCCACCACACCCGGCTCCCCGTTCTATTTTATTTTTTATTTGGAAAGAGTTCCCCTAAATGGCTGGGAGCCTCGCTAAGTTGCTGAGGCTGGCTTCCAACCTGCAATCCTCCTGCCTCAGCCTCTCAAGTACTGGGATTACAGGGGTGTGCCACCATGCTTGGCACATTTCAACAGAAAAGAAAAGCAAGACTCTGGGGGTGACGTGCATGATTATTTAGTGAGGGAATGGGGATGCAAACCCCAAACCGTTTTATTTCCTAATTCATGCTGGGTTCCAGGCAGCTGCTCCTCTCCATGGCACTGAGCAGTGGCACGTCCCTAAGGCCCACAAGGAAGAACCTGGAGTATACGAGGCTCCTGGGGAGTCCTGCCCTGGGGTTACTGTATAACCGAGGCCCCTCTTCTACGGCATCTGTCTGTGCTCTCAGCAGTTCACAGACTCCCAAGCTAGATTTCTGGTAGTTCTCAAACTACCATGCATCAGAAATACCCGGAAGGTGTATGAAACCCAACAGACAGCATGGCCCCACAGGAGCTCCTGACTCAGTCGGTCTGGACGGCAGCTCCCAAATTTGCCTTTCTCTTTCCCGGGTGATGCTAATGCAGCTGGCCTGGGGGCTTCACTGTGGAGACCATCGTTGTAGGAGATGGTGAATTCCAAGGGAGTGGGGACTCAGCCAAAGGTTCCAGTTATTCAAATGTAATCCCTCCAGCCATGTTCAGATTCCCCTGGATCTGAACTCCGCTTGTGAGGAGGGGAGGAGGGCACAAGAGAAGCAAGAATCCCGCCCGGCAGATTCCCACTCCACCAGGTACAGCGCACCACAGCTGCAGGACGGAGGTCTGAGGAGCAGGCACCGTCTGCATTTGCTTGCTCTGAAGCCCTTCCAGATCCTTCTGTCCTGCATAGCAGCCCCATCCCAGAGGTTGCCAAGGACTGTGGGTCAGGGAAGGTGTGGGCCAACTTCCCAAGCAAGGAGATCAGCAGGGCTGGGGGTGGTGAGCAAGGGGCAGGCTGCGCGGGAAGAGGAAGTACAGGAGGGCTGGTGATGACATGGTTAGGTGGAAGGCCTCCCAGAAACTCCTCTCACATGCTTCATTCTCTGGTCCCGAGAGACTCCCTTAAAGCACAGCTGTCTCTGTCGTCAGGAGTTCCCATGAATTCTTTTTTTACAGGGTCTTTCTTGCTAAGTTGCCGAGAACCTCACTAAGTTACGGAGGCTGGTGTCAAACCTTCTATCCTCATTTCTCAGTCTCACAAGTACTGGGATTACAGGCATGTGCCACTACATGTGGTTCCCTTGAATTCTTTAACCTCAAGAATTAAAAATACATGTATAAAAGTAAATGAGGAGTGCTTTTTTTTTTTGCAGTACTGGGATTAAACCCAGGGGCATCCTACCTCTGAGCTAGCTACACCCCCAGCCTTATTTTATTTTTTTATTTTGAAATAGGGTCTTACTAAGTTGCTGAGGCTGGTCTCGAACCTATGATCATCCTGTCTCAGCCTCCCAAGTACTGAGATTACAGGCGTGTGCCACCACACCCAGCTGAACAGATCTTTATAAAGTGTTTATTATTATATCATTTTTATACCTTTTATTATGTAAATATTCAAAACATACAAAAGTAAGTACTGTAATAATTCCCAGGTGCTTGTCACAGCTTCAGTATATGGACAATTTTATTTCATCCACACACCCCCAAACACACACACACACACACACACACACACACACACCCATATGCTTTCCCCTTTTCTCCCTTACAACAAATGATTTAGACATTAAAAAATGCAATATGGAAAGTGTTTCATACTGGACTGAAGGCCTGGTATACTATCCTTTGTTGTAACTTGGTGTGTTTAACCAGATATTTCTTTGTTGGACTTCACTCATTTTCGTAGCTGGACTTGTCTGCTATTAAATCAAAGGAGGTTACAGAAATGGTAAGAAACCAATATTGATTTCCCCCCAGTGGAGACACACCTGCCCCTTGCGAAGGGTCCAAGTGGCGTTCTCCTGCCATGTGGCCATTCGTCAGCAGATATGTGTAGATTTCCAGCAAGGGCTCCCAGGCCTTGAAGGTGGATGGCATTTCTCACCATCTCTGTGCTCCTCCCCTCTCCTGCAGCCCTGCCTTCCCGGTCCTCTAAGCTTTTCCAGGAGCAGAAGGAAATGAGCACGTCCCAGGTGAAGTGTCTACTTATTACTTATTATTGCTGCATGTTTCCAGTGAAATGTGGGCGATGCTTTGCATGCTGGGTGACCACGCTCAGCTCGGCATTTGTTTTTCTTCATTTATTCCTGTCCTGTTTTCTCACGTTATTTTACTTTGTGTTTTCCTCTTCCGTGGTTTTGAAAGTCTACATTTTTTTTATATGGTATGGGGGATTGAACTCTGGGGCATTTTACCTCCAAGCTATACCTCCAACCCTATTTTATTTTTATTTTGAAACAGGGTCTCTCTAGGTTGCTGAGAGTCTCACTACTTGCTGGGACTATCCTCAAATCTACAATCCTCCTGTCTCAGCCTCCCAGGTACTGGAATTACAGGCGTGTGCCACCACGCCTAGCTTGAAAGTCTACATTTTATTTTATTATTTTATTTTATTTTATTTTTGCGGTACCGGGGATTGAACCCAGGGGCCTTCTACCTCTGAGCTATACTCCCAGCCCTATTTTTTATTCTTTATTTTGAAACAGGGTCTCACTAAGTTGCAGAGGGCCTCACTAAGTAGCTGAGGCTGGCCGCGAACCCGGATCCTCCTTTCTCAGCCTCCCAAGTACTGGGATTACAAGCGTGCACCACCACGCCTGGCTTATTTTTATTTTTAAATAGGATCTCACTAAATTGCTGAGGCTAGCCTCAAACTTGTGTCTCAGACTTCCAAATATAGAGATTACTGGCATGCACCATTGTGCCCTGCTTCCAAAAGAATATTTATTATATAAAAAGAAAGTGAAAAAAATCAGCATTTAGATGATGTCCGTGAAATCTGAGACACAGGAGGGTTGTATCTTGTTTAGGTGATTTTCTAGGTGAAAAAAATCTTGATGTTGATAGAAAAATGTGTTATATGTGTTGATGCATCAAAGATGATCAGTAATAGAATAAAAATAAAATGTAGGCCGGGCGTGGTGGCGCACGCTTGTAATCCCAGTACTTTGGGAGGCGGAGACCCGAGGATCCGGGTTCGCGGCCAACCTTAGCATGCATGTGCGCGCGCGATCTCTCTCTCTCTCTCTCTCTCTCTCTCTCTCTCCCCCTGTCTCTCTCTCTCTATACCTAGTGAGGCCCTCCACAACTTCATGAGACCCGGTTTCAAAATAAAGTATAAAAAAAATAGGGCCGGGGTTGTAGCGCGGAGGTAGAACGCCCCTGGGTTCAATCCCCGGTACCGCAAAAAAAAAATAAAAATAAAAATAAATTTAAAAAAAATAAAATACAGCTGGGATATATATTGGAGGTAGAATGTCCCTGGGTTCAATCCCCAGTACCACAAAAAAATAAAAAAAAATAAATAAATAGAAAGGATTAAGGGTGCAGCTCAGTGGTAAAGCGCCCCTGGGTTCAATCTCTAGTACCACAATATATATGTATACATTTTTTCAGTCTTTAATGATCAGGTCACTCTACCACTCTGCCAATAATTAATAATAATAATTATTATTAACAGTAATAATTTAAATTTGAATATACATTCTCTGGTTATTTTTTGCCATCCCGAGTTTGAAGCTCGAGTGACAAAGTTATAATAGTAGTTGGTCAGCTATAATATTACCTATAATTTAAGGCTACAGATTAGGCCTCAGCCACTGTTAAGTTCCCTGCCTGGATTAGCTTGTATGATTTTGACCACAACATTATTGGATGGTGTCTGCTTTTATTACCCCTTTTTTACCAAAGGCTACAAAGATATTTACGTAGTTCTCAAAAGCTTGTAGCTGAAAGAGTTCAAAGGACACATCATTAGATGCCAGTCCAGATGGCGACCTCAACAAGCCAAGAACACTCCAAGTTTTCCACTCATTTTTGGAGTACGTTATCATCTGTTTATGTTCCACACAGCCCAAGAACTTGGAATGGAGGCTCTCTGAGGAATGAGGTAGCCAGATAAGACACAGGACACAGAAAACAAAGCGCGGGACATACTTATACTAAATTTACTATTTGTTGTTTATCTGAGGTTCAAACATAACTGGGTGCCCTATGTTTTTAGTACTAACACTGGCAACCCTACTTAGGTAGAAGGGGTTTTGAGGCACCCTTTGCTGACCACCCTTTGCTGATCTGGGCTGGCAGTCCCAGATCATCAGTTTTCAGTGGCTGGTTTTATGACCTCATTCCCGGTGGCCGTTGGTGCACTGGTGTGACCTGCTTCAGCTTTATCATCGATCTTTGTAACAGCTGGCCTTCTAGAGTTTCAGGAATTCTCAGGCTCAGTACCCACCGTGTGTGGCTTGACTGAAACTCTAAGGACTTTGCCTGAATACCCCTTATAAATAACAGCTCTCGCCGGTCTCGTCTGACTGTTCCCCACGATTGTTGTGTGTCTTGCTTTCTTCTCTTGGGGTCTGCTGAGCTTGCAGAGGCCTGTGGAGCACGGCACGGAATGACTGCGCTTGGTCTGCGTCTGAGCCGGCTGTCTGAGAAGGCCTCTGTCCCGCTCTGCTCCATCAATGAGTGACTGGTTGAAATTCTGGCTTGAAAATCGTTTCCTTCAGAGTATGAGAAAAGATAATCAGGAATAGATCCCAGCATTTGGGGAGACCAAGGAGAAATGGGTGGCAGTTTGATTCTCATTCCTTTGTAGGTAGCCCCCACCACCTCTTCCTCTTCTCCCCTCCCCCTCTTCCCCTTCTTCTTTCTCCTCTTCCTCTTTCTCCTTGGACTTCAGATATTTCAGCAGGCCATGGCTGCTTATTTGTGTCTTGTTCGGTATGCCTGCTTGGTAATTGAATGTGTCCTCACAAGATGGTACCTCGCGTGCTCAGAGGTGTCCTCAGTTATTTCTGTGTTTACTTCCTTCCCTCCTTCCTCTGTCCTTGCCACCCGGCAGTGCCACCGGAGCCTCTCTTCAGTCCTCTCCGTGTCCCCTGACTCTTAGGTCATCATTTCCATTTTTCTGTTTTGTTTTCTCTGCATTGAAAGATTTGCTCATTTCATTTCCAAGCTTTCTCTGGAGGATTTTTTTCTATTTCCCCAAATCAATAACAAAATATTTAATATCTGTGTCCTTTTTCTTTTCTCATAGCAAACTTTTCTCATTTGTGGTAGCAAGACTGTCTCTTACACTGACTCGGAGACACTGATGTGAATGTTTAAACACTATTCTCTTCAGTGACATAAGTAAATTTGTTTTCATAGTTTCCAATCTTTTCATCTCAGTGCTAATCTATTAGGCTATTGTTTTTTATTTGGTTCTGCCAAAAATAAAATAAAATAAAAATAAAAATAAAAATAGGGCTGGGGGTATAGCTTGGAGGTAGAATTCCCCTGGGTTCAATCCCCAGTACCGCAAAAAAAAGAAAAGAAAAGAAAAGAAAAGAAAAATGAAAAGAAAGGACAGTATTAGGCTAGTGTGAGGGATGACCGCCCCCCCTTAATGTCACAGTGGCAGGTTGAGAAGCTAGAGAGAAGCTAGAGCGGGTTCGACATGGGATTACCAGCAAGTGGTTATACAGTGAAGGAAAAATGGGGCATTCCTCTCAGACTCCCCACAAGAGCAGTTGGCTTGATGCTGGCACCACACACTGTACAGAGAAAAATAAAACAGGCAAAAGAATGCATCCCGCAGAAAGAAAGAGAGACGAATCCAGGGTGTGTTATACTTAAGGAATCTGTGAAATATGCGGGTGGAGCTGTCTAGGTAACAGTTGGATATAAGGTCTTGGAGCACAGGAGAGAGACATAGGATAAAGATGTACTTTTAGAAATCAGGTGCAACTGGGAGGCTGAGCAGGAGGCTTGCAGGTTCGAGGACAGCCTCAACAAGTAGTGAGACTCTCATCAACCTAGTGAGACCCTGTTTCAAAATAAAAATAAAATAGGGCTGGTAGTGTGGCTCAAAGGTAGAATGCCCCTGAGTTCAATCCTCAGTACCAAAAAAAAAGAAAAGAAAAGAAATCAGGTGTAACTCAGTGGTAGCCGAGGCCCCCACAAGAGGGAACTTGCTCACAAAGATTTCTTTTCTTTCTTTCCTTCTTTCTTTCTTTCTTTCTTTCTTTCTTTCTTTCTTTCTTTCTTTCGTTCTTTCTCTCTCTCTCTCTTTCTCTCTCTCTTCCTTCCTTCCTTCTTTCCTTCCTTCCTTCCTTCCTTCCTTCCTTCCCTTTCTTTTTTTGGTACTGGGGAATGAACCCAGGGGCATTCTACCTCCAAGCTACACCAGGGTCTCACTAGGCTGCTGAGAGTCTTGCTAGATTACTAAGGCTGGCCTCAAACCTGTGATCCTCCTGTCTCAGCTTCCCAAGTACTGGGATTACAGGCATGCACCACCACACGCAACTCAGCTTTTCTTTAAGGGTGACTCTGGGGCAATAGATGAACATGCGCTGCCATTAAGTAAAGTACTACTCGTTTTGGCAGCGAAGTGGGTACATGAGCTTGCCTCCCTGACCCAGCTGTACAGCCTGAAGGGAACGTCTGCAGACATCTCCCGACAACTCACACGAGAAGCTCAACCAGTCCTTTCATTCAAGGGGAAGCTTGGCAGGGACACAGAGATCCGTGCCGCTTAGTAAATGAACACCAGGCGCCTATATGGACTGAACGAGGCCTCTGCTTTCCTATTTGACCAGAAAATGAAAAAGGCCTGGGCACTAGAGGAAGACAAAGGCCTGAAAAATGAGCATCAAGAAGAAGAGACTCAGCCGGGCGCCGTGGCGCACGCCTGGAATCCTAGTACTTGGGAGGCTGAGACAGGAGGATCACAGGTTTGAGGCCAGCCTCAGCAACTTAGCCAGACCTTCCGCAACTTAGCTAGAGCCTGTTTCAAAATAAAAAAGAAAAAGGCTGGGGGTGGAGCTCAGAGGTAGAATGCTTCTGGGTTCAAGCCCCAGTACCACAAAAAAAAAAGAAAGAAAAGAAGAGACCTAAAGACTACTGAAACAAATTTATTTGTTTATTTTTGCAGTACTGGAGATTGAACCCAGGGGCATTCTACCTCCGAGCTACACCCTGTTTCAAAATAAAGAATAATACTGTCCTTTCTTTTCTTTTCTTTTCTTTTTTCTTTTTTTTTTTTTTTTTTTTTGCTGTACTGAGGATTGACCCCAGGGGCTTTCTACCTCTGAGCTACACCCCCGCCCTATTTTTTATTCTTTATTTTGAAACAGGGTCTCACTGAGTTGCGGAGGGCCTCACTAAGTAGCTGAGGCTGGCCGCAAACCTATGTTTCTCCTATCTCAGCCTCCCAAGTACTAGGATTACAAGTGTGCGCCACCACGCCTGGCTTTATTACTGTCCTTTCTAACTTCTCTTTAAAACAGTTTCCTGACCTTGACCGTTCACATTTTGGACCCAGTAATTCCTTGTTGTGGGGGACAGTTTCTCACCTGTCCATTGTGGAATGTCCAGCAGCATCTCTGGCCTCTACTCACTAGATGGCAGCAGCAACTGATGCCCCTCTGTTGTGACATCCAGAACACCCCCAGACATTGCCAAATGCCCCTGGGGGACAAAATCCCCTCTGGTTGACACTTACTTCATTAAATCATTGTCCAAGCCGGATGTGGTGGTACACGCCTATAATCCCAGTACTTGGGAGACTGAGACAGGAGGATTGAGGTTTAAGGACAGCCTCAGCCACAGTGAGACCCTGTTTCAAAACAAAAATAAAAAGGGCTGGAAGTGTAGCTCAGAGGTAGAATGCCCCTGGGTTCGATGCCCAATGTCAAAAATAAAAAAGTGAAAAACAAAAACATTGTCCAATCTGCTTCTAGAACCTTTTCAAAATAGAAATGTAGCCCTGTTGCCTGCATGCATGTCACTGTTGTCCATAGAAGTGATCTCCAAGAGGAAGCGGCTGCTTCCCAGGGAGTGCACAGGCAGGATCAGAAATCCATGACAGCCAGGCGTGGTGGCACATGCTTGTAATCCCAGTACTTGGGAGGTTAAGACCGGAAGATCCGGGTTCTCAGCCAGCCTCAGCTACTTAGTGAGGCCCTCCGCAACTTAGTGAGACCCTGTTTCCAAATAAAGAATAAAAAAATAGGGCTGGGGGTGTAGCTCGGAGGTAGAATGTCCCTGGGTTCAATCCCTAGTTCCACAAAAAAAAAAGAAGAAGAAGAATATTCATTACATTTGGTTTTGATCTAAAAAATTGAGAAAGATGTTAAACTTAACTTTTGGTGAATGGCATATACGTATGTCATTTATAAATACACTGAAGGATGCTAAGGAAGTTTTACTTTTGGATGACTAAATATTTTGGAGGGCGCTGGTCTACAGGGGAAAGGTTGAAGTTTCTCTGTCTGATGCTGAATCCCTCTGTTGTTCTTTATCTCGTCCAACCCCCCAACCCTCTTCTTTTACCACGTGACTTATAATTGCTTTAAGGTATTATTTTATAGACCTTATTATTTTTTTGGCGGTACCAGGGATTGAACCCAGGGGCATTCTACCTCCGCACTACACCCCCGGCCCTATTTTTTATACTTTATTTTGAAACTGGGTCTCACGAAGTTGCGGAGGGCCTCACTAAGTAGAGAGAGAGAGAGAGAGAGAGAGCGCTGAGGCTGGCCGTGAACCCGGATCCTCCGGTCTCCGCCTCCCAAAGTACTGGGATTACAAGCGTGCGCCACCACGCCCGGCCACCTAGACCTTATTATTTATAGACCTTATTATTTTATAGACCTTATTACCCCTCTCTGCCTTTGCTTATGCTGTTGCCCCATGTTTACAAAAACATTCACTGTTTACTTGCAATCAAATCTTTATCTACTTTATTTATTTATTAATTTTTATGGTACTGAGGATTGAATCTAGGGGCACTCTACTTCCAAGCTGCACCCCCAGCCCTATTTTATTTTATTTTGAAACAGGGTCTTGCTAAGTTGCTGAGGCTGGCCTCGAACCTGTGATCCTCCTGTCTCAGCCTCCCAAGTGCTGGGATTACAGGTGTGTACTGCTGCACCTGACATCTTCATCTCCTTGGTGGAGTATGATCTGAAAAAAAGGAGAATTAACTTTCCTCCCCTTTGTGACTTCACTCTCACTTGATTTTTTATGGCTCCCATAATTCATTATTGCACGTGAATTTGTATATAAAAAGTACCCTCATCAGTCCCTAAGATCCTCAAAAGCAGGACCAATGTCTTAGTTGCCATGTTGTCTTCTGCAGCCAGAACTGATCCAGGCACGCAGAGGAAACCCAAATTGTTGTATGAAATGATCAATTAATTTGTTTTGTTTGTTTGTTTTTGTGGTACTGGGGATTGACCTCAGGGGCATTCTACCTATGAGCTACACACCTAGCCCTATTTTATTTTTTGTATTAAAACAGGGTCTCGATAAGTTGCTGAGAGTCTCGCTAAGTCGCTAAGTTGCTCAAACCTGCAATCCTCCTGTCTCCGCCTCCCAAGTATTGGGATTACAGGCATGCGCCACCATGCCCAGTTCTGATCAATGAATTTATATTAAAAAAAAAAGCAAGCTGGGCGTGGTGGCACACGCTTGTAATCCCAGTACTTTGGGAGATGGATACCAGAGGATCCGGGTTCGCGGCCAGCCTTAGCTCTTTCTCTCTTTTTCTCTCTCTCTACCTAGTGAGGCCCTCGGCAACTTCGTGAGACCCGGTTTCAAAATAAAGTATAAAAAAATAGGTCCGGGGGTGTAGCACGGAGGTAGAACGCCCCTGCGTTCAATCCCCGGTACCGCAAAAAAAAAAAAAAAAGCAAGAGGTCTAGTATTCCTATTATGGTTTTAGTTTCTCCCACAAAGTATGTATAGCACGAAGGAAGGTCATGTTAGACAGCCTTTGTGATCCTTCCTGGTAAAGACGCCGTGGAAGGAATTAGTTCCCACCCCTGTTTCCCACGTCATCTGGTCCTGAGCGTGTCACGGTGAGTGGGCCTGGACTGTTGCAGGGATCGGTGTTGTTCGAGGATGTGTCCATGGACTTCACCAGGAAGGAGTGGCAGCTGCTGGATGCTGTGCAGAGGGGCCTGTACAGGGACGTGATGCTGGAGAACTACAGGCACCTGCAGTCACTGGGTGAGCCCAGCGTCCCACGAGACTCCCAGTGCACAAATTCCTTATCTTAGGGACCAAATCGTTGTAGAGGGTAATGAGTCTTCTACCGAGACCTTTGATTCTAAGATTCTTTTACAGTGGGCATGGTGGTGCACCCCTGTAATCCCAGTGCTTAGGAGGCTGAGACAGGAGGATCGCAGTTTTGAGGCCAGCCTCAGCAACTTAATGAGACCCTGTTTCAAAATAAAAAATAAAAAGGGCAGGGGGGTGTAGTTTGGAGGTAGAATGCTCCTGGGGTCCTTTACCAGATGCTCCCTCCCCAGATAGGGAACTTAGTCACTGGCCAGGCAGTGCTCGGGTGACCAGATGCCCCCCCCGCCTCGGGCAGAGCCTTGGCCGCTGGCTTTGATGAAACACAGGTGGGCACCGTCCTGTGGGCTTCTCCCTTCTCGTCGTTCAGAGGGCCTGGCCCCCAGGCAGCAGCGCCAAGTCTCAAGTCCTTTCCCATCGCAGGGCGCTGTGTTACCAAGCCTGAGCTGATACACAAGTTGGAACGAGGAGAAGAACCATGGATATTAAAGAAGGAAGGATCAAGGCATGGCCCCTTGGGTAAGTTGAGGTCGGGTAGAAGCTGGGAGAAATTAGATCTTGGGTGGCCAGGTCAGGGTTTTGTATCTTTAAAATGTGGTTTAGAAATTTTTCTCAAAGCTGAGCACAGTGGCACATGCCTAATAATCCCAGTACTTGGGAGGCTGAGACAGGAGGATCGCAGGTTTGAGGCCAGCCTAAGCAACTTAGCGAGGCCCTCAGTAACTTGGTAAGACCCTGTTTTCAAATAAAAAAATAAAATAGGACTGGGGGTGTAGCTCAGATGTAGAACACCCCTGAGTTCAATCCCCAGTACCACACACACACAGAGTTCTTTCAGAGACTCTAGACTTAGACATGTGTAAAGAGAGATGACCACATCCCTTAGACATCAAATCTGCAAATGTCACTCTCAGGTGTCAATGTCCTTTGATTTCTGTTTGACTTTTAGAGAGAGATTTGCTTGTTTTTTAATATTTTTTGTTTTGTTTTAATGGAATCCAGTTGTTGCCTTCTTCATCCTAGACCTTTATTTCTGTGTTCTTCTCTGTGTTCAACAACGGCCGCGGTCCCCCTCTCCTCCAGCGTGGACACTCTGGAGCTGTGCATTTTTCTGGCTTTTCCTCAGTCGATATTTGTGGATCAAACACCTGCTGTGCCCAGGCACACTCTAACCCGGGGAACACAGAGGCGAAAGCTCGACTCCTAGCGAGAGGTCCAGTTAGCACATAGACACACAACAGAGCAGCTGCTAGGCAGCACCATGAAAAGTTGAAGTCGGACGAGAGGTGGAGGCTGGCAGGGTATTTCAGGAATGGAGGTCAGGGAGGCATCTTTGAGGAGGCGAACGTTTGAACAGGTACAATGGGCTAGAGTGTGTGTGTGTGTGTGTGTGTGTGTGTGTGTGTGTGTTACTGGGGCTTAAACCAAGGGGTGTTCTACCTCTGAGCTACACCCCCAGCCCTATTTTATTCTTTATTTTGAAACAGGGTCTTCCTAAGTTGCGGAGGCCTCACTAAGTTGCTGAGGCTGGCCGTGAACCTGGATCCTCCTGTCTCAGCCTCCCAAGTACTGGGATTACAAGAGCGTGCCACCTCGCCCGGCTGAGGACATGCTTTATTTTATTTTATTTTATTTTATTTTTGCAGTACTGGGGATTGAGCCCAGGGGCATTTTACCTCTGAGCTACACCCCCAGTCCTATTTTTTTTTTTTTTTTGCGGTACCGGGGACTGAACCCAGGGGCGTTCTACCTCTGTGCTACACCCCCGGCCCTATTTTTTATACTTTATTTTGAAACCGGGTCTCACAAAGTTGCAGAGGGCCTCACTAAGTATATATAGAGAGAGACAGGGAGAGAGAGAGATAGAGATAGCTGAGGCTGGCCGCGAACCCGGATCCTCCGGTCTCCACCTCCCAAAGTACTGGGATTACAAGCGTGCGCCACCACGCCCGGCCTATTTTATTCTTTATTTTGAAACAGGGTCTCACTAAGTTGCGGAGGGCCTCACTAAGTAGCTGAGGCTGGTCTTGAACCTGCGATCCTCCGGTCTCAGCCTCCCGAGTACTGGGGTTACAAGCGTGCGCCACCTCGCCTGGCTGAGGATGTGCTTTGAACAGTGGGATGGTAGCATTGTCCTGATATCTAGCTTCTGAGTAGAGGACAGGACGTGTACTAAATAAGTGACAACATGAAGAGTCGGTTTGTGGATGGAAATGCGCAATTTATCCTGATCTGATAGGAGCTGACATATTAGAGACTTGCAGGATGATCACTTGAACATGTATTATGAATTATGTTTAGGAATCTAGTATAAAATCTAAGCATAAAAATCTAAGGTCACGTTTTCTTTGTTAGCATTTTGACTGCTATTTGTTTTATCGACTACAGAAGTCAAATGCTTTTAAGCATACAGTTGATGTTATTGCATCAAATATAACAGGGATAACAGCAATCACCCATAGCCAGAATCATTTATGATAATAAAAGTGAGGGTTAATAAAGGTCCTTGGGCTACATTGAGTAGCCAGGCGCTTGTGTAGTCACAGGAAAGAGAAGCAAGAGAGGAAGAAAACATGATATAAAACCAGCATTAAAAATTGAGAATTGAAGCCGGGCGTGGTGGCACATACTTGTAATCCCAGTACTTGGGAGGCTGAGACCGGAGGATCCGGGTTCGTGGCCAGCCTCAGCTACTTAGTGAGGCCCTCCGCAACTTCGTGAGACCCTCTTTCAAAATAAAGAAATAAAAAATAGGGCTGGTGGTGTAGCTTGGAGGTAGAATGCCCCTGGGTTCAATCTCCAGTACCGCAAAAAAAAAAATGAGAATTGGAAAGTTATGTCCATACAAAAACCCACATGTAGATGTGTATAGAAGCTTGATTCATAATTGCCAAAACTTGAACCAGGCGTGATGGTGCACACCTGTAATTCCAGTCCTTGGGAGGCTGAGAAAGGAGGATCGCAGGTTCAAGGCCAGCCACAGCAACTTAACAAGGCCCTCAGCAACTTAGCAAAACCTTGTTTCAAAATAAAAAATAAAATAGGGTTGGAGGTATGTAGCTCAGAAATACAATGTCCCTGAGTTCAATCCCTAGTACCAAAAATACAAATTTTTAAAAAACTGTCAAATCTTAGAAGCAATCAATATGTTTTTCAGTAGACAATGGTAATATTTGGCACTGAAAAGAAACAAGCTTTCTGGCCATAAAAAAGACTTGGAAGAACCTTTAAAGAATCTGGTCTAAAAAGGCTAAATACCATATGGCTCCAACTGTATGACATTCTGGAAAAGGCAAAAGGATTGACAGTGAAAAGATCAATGGTTACCAGGAGGTAGGGGCAACAAGTAGGCAGAGCACAAAGGATTTTTAGGAGTTGAAACTACTCAGTATGATACTATAATTTTACGTGGATTCTTGTCATTATACATTTGTCCAAACCCATAGAATATATGACATTAAAAGTGAACCCTAGCCAGGTGTGGTGGCGCACATCTTTAATCCTAATACTTGGGAGGCTGCGGCAGCAGGATTGCAGGTTCAAGGACAGCTTTAGCAAGTAGTGAGACTCTCATCAACCCAGCAAGACCTAGAGCTATAAAATAGGGGTGGGAGTGTAGCTCGGAGGTAGAACACCCCTGAGTTCAATCCCCAGTACCACAAAAAAAAGTGAACCCAAAGATAAACTGTGGTCTTTGAGTAATAATGATATGCTGATATAAATTCGATTGTAAAAATAAATGCCACTTTTCTGAACAATGTTGATAATTAGGGAGGTTTGTGCATATGTGGGGCTAGGCATATGAGAACTCTCTGTACTTTCTACTCTAATTTGCCATGAATCTAAAGCTGCTCTAGAAAATAGAGTATATTTCTTTTTTTTTTTTTTTTTTTGCGGTACCGGGGATTGAACCCAGGGGCGTTCTACCTCCGCGCTACACCCCCGGCCCTGTTATTTATACTTTATTTTGAAACCGGGTTTCACGAAGTTGCGGAGCGCCTCACTAAGTAGAGAGAGACAGGGAGAGAGAGAGAGAGAGAGAGAGAAAGAGAGAGAGCGGAGGCTGGCCGCGAACCCAGATCCTCTGGTCTCCGTCTCCCAAAGTACTGGGATTACAAGCATGCACCACCACGCCCGGCTTATAAAGTATATTTTTAAAAAAATCAATATCATTACAGGGCACAACCAATTGGTAAAGTAAGTCAGCAGACTGAAAGAAGACAAGTAGATTGTCATCAGGACATATTACTATTTATTTACTCCAATAGAATTAAATGATAGCAACCAATAGTCAGAATATGGAGATGAGTCGGGCACGGTGGTACACACTTGTAATCCCAGTACTTGAAAGTTTGACACAGGAAGATTGCAGGTTCAAGGACAGCCTCAGCAACTTAGCAAGGCCCTCCACAACTTAGTGAGACCCTGTTTCAAAATAAAAAATAAAAAGGGTTGGGGGTGTGGCTAGGAGGTAGAATGCCCCTGAGTTCAATCCCCAGTACCACAAAAATTAAAGAGAGAGAGAGAGAGAGAGAATATGGAGGTGAGCTGGATCCTGTCCTCTCATGTACTTTAATATTTTCTCTGGACATGGTTTTCCCACGTCAAAGCTGCATGGAGAGGTGGGGCCTGAACTATAGGACTGACATGTAGACCTGAGGAAATGGATGCTTTCATAACTTTCATTGGGGGTTGGTATGCAGAGTGGAAATGAGGAGAAAGAGTGGAAGTGTATAAAATGGAGTAAGGATCCTACTCCAGTAGTTCAGGTCTGGGAAGAGGGAGAAGATCTCATCTCTGTCTGCCTCCTAACCTAATCCTTGCTTATACTTCCCTCCTGCAGCACTCCCCGTGGGCACCCTCCGTACTCCTTGTCTTGATGCTCATTGTTCCCTATCTGTGTCTCATTTTTTTATATCCTCTATCATTTTCTTGGCATCCTTTGTTCCCAGCCCACCATTCCTTGTGTTTTATTTCAAGCTCTCTACCCATTTTGAGGCCATGTTTCTAACCATCCAAAGCTACTTATATTTATTTTCAGATTCCCCTCTATATTTCTACTACAGGATGTATTTTTGTCTTTGTTTTCATATTATCCAACCAAAAGACTAGAAGAAGTATTTGCTTAGACTGATACCATTCCAGGGGGCTCACTGCCTGAGACCAAAAAAAATCATCTCAGCATAGGCACTTATGTACAACTACTTTCCTTAAGAAAAATGTCAAGATTTATAATGTATGGTTAATTTTTTACATTTCTAGAATTCCAGAAAGCCCATAACATGAAAGAAAGCCAAGAAAATGAAGACAAATATTTGAGACAAGCTTCATTCATCAACAACAAAACACTGACTGACGAGAGAAACAAGACCTTAAGAGAAACAGTTAATATGGTCACAGACCCAGTGCCCTCAAGAAAAATACCCCATAAATGTGACTCATTTAGACCAAGCTTGAAAAGTATTTCAGAATTAATTATGAACAATAGAAACCATGTAAGAAAAAAGCCTGATGATTTCAATAGATGTGGATCCCTTGATACTAAGCAAGAGAAAACTCATCCAGAGAGCAAACCCTCTGAAAGTGATGAAAAGAAGAAATCCCACCATCCTAAAAAGGACTTTATTCCACGCCATAAGAATTCATCTTTGGAACAACTTCTGGAATGTAATAATTATGGGAAGGCCTTCAATGGGAAGACAGCCTTTGTTGTGTGTGAGAGAGTTCACATAGGAGAGAACCCCTCGGCAGGGAACACATACAGACAAGCCTCCAGCCACAAGTTAAAGCTCGATTCTTGCCCAGCAACCCGTAGAGAAAAGAAAACACATGAGTCCAGTAAAAGTGAGAAGTCCTCATGCATGAACTCAGAAGAGGCACAGCGAGGAACACCCATGCGCGAGAAATACTGCGAATGTGATAAACTGGGGAAATCCTTCAGCGAGGAGCCGAACCTTCCCCAGCATCAGAGAGTGCGCCCAGGAGAAAAGCCTGGTGAGTGTGACAAAGGAGAGGAAGCCTCGAGGGAGTCAGACCACGCTCAGAATGGGAGGACTCCTGCAGGAGAGAAGAACCATGACTGTGGGAAATGTAGGAAATCCTTTCCTGAAACGTCATGCTTTCCTCAACATCAGACAACTCACACAACAGAAAGCCCTAGCAAGTGTGATGATAGGGAGAGAGCCTTAAGGAAGAAAGCACACCTCGCTCTAAACCAGAGAGAGAACACAGGAGAGAAAGACCGCAAAGGTAATAGATGTGACACATCCTCCCTCAAGAAGTTGAAGAACACCCAACATCAGAGACTGACCTCAGAGAGAAAACCGGATGAGTGCGAGGAAAGTGGGGGAGCCGGAAGCAGGAAGTCAGACCTCGCTGAAAACCTGAAGGCTCACAAAGGACAGAAAACCCATGACTGTAGTGACTGTGGGGAGAGCTTCCAGAAGAAATCGGACCTCACTCTGCACCAGAGCACGCACACAGGGAAAAAGCCCTATGAGTGTAATGAGTGTGAGAAATCCTTCTTTGTGAAATCCAACCTCACTGAACATCAGAGAACTCACACCGGAGAAAAGCCGTACAAATGCAAAGAATGTGGGAAATCCTTCTGCCAGAAATCAGCCCTCACAGTACATCAGAGAACCCACACGGGAGAGAAACCTTATAAATGCAATGAGTGTGGGAAAACCTTCTGTGTGAAATCAAACCTCACTCAGCATCAAAGGACCCACACGGGAGAGAAACCCTATAAGTGTAATGAATGCTGGAGATCTTTCTGTGTGAAATCCAACCTCGTCGTGCATCAGAGAACTCATACAGGAGAAAAACCCTACAGTTGCCCCGAGTGTGGGAAAACCTTCTATGAAAAGTCTGCCCTCACCAAACATCAGCGAATTCACACAGGGGAGAAACCTTATGAATGTCATGAATGTAGAAAAACCTTCAGCCAGAGGTCAGCCCTCACCAAACATCAAAGGAAAACGCACAGGAAGAAAACCCCCCTCAACACCCTCCATGTGGAGAGACCCGCCTCCGCTAGCCAGACTCACTGAACATCAGCCAATCGGAGGGCAGAAATCCGAATATGTCAACACGTGGGAAAGTCATCACTGAGAGACTGCAGTATCAGAAATCAGAGGATCCGTATCTAAATGCCTTGAACACATGAATGCTTTTATCAAGTACTCAGAGTTATTGGAAGAAAATATATAATCTTAAGAAGTATGGATAAAAACATTCTTGCAGAAATAATGTTTAACTAAAAGGCATATTTCCGATGTGATATCAAACCTGTTACAGGAAAGATAACAAACTATTTTATCCTTGACAGAAACATGGAACACGGACCTTTTGTAAAACATGAATAAGCTGGGTGTGGTGACACACACCTCTAAATCCCAGTACTTGGGAAGCTGAGACAGGAGGATCGCAGATTTGAGACCAGCCTCAGCAACTTAGCAAGACCCTCAGAAACTTAGTGAGACCCCATTTCAAAATAAAAAGTGAAAAGGCTGGGGTGTAGCTCAAAGGTAGTATGGCCCTGGGATCAGCTCCCAGTACCCTCCCCCAACAAAGGCATAAATAATCTGAGTCATTGATATAGCAGCACTTAGTTGAGTCATTTTGGCCCAGCCTTCTTGATTTTCTTGTGTTTTCCCCCTTTGTTTCCTAGTGAAATTTATCCTAAATTTTTAAAAAACAATAAAGTGAGCCGGGCGTGGTGGTGCACGCTTGTAATCCCAGTACTTGGGAGGCCAACCTCAACTACTTAGTGAGACCCTCTGCAATTTAGTGAGACCTTGTTTGAAAATAAATGATAAAAAATAGGGCTGGGGGTGTAGCTCGGAGGTAGAATGCCCCTGGGTTCAATCCCCAGTGCCACAAAAAAAACATAAAAAATAATAAAGTGGACTCTGATGAAGATAGATAAAGCAAAGAAAGTGCAAAAGAAACACAAAGTACAGTAACCTAAACAAGTGAAAAATGAAGAGAAACCAGTAACAAAAGCTACCACAAATAATATGAACAAATTGAATTCCCACACAGAAGGCGGAGAGGTTGTTTAATGGTGAGTTTAAATAAAGACCAAACCCAACTATGTGTGGTTTCCAAAATCTGTATCTAAAACCAGTTGACAAAGGGAGTTTGAAAGTTAAAAGATGGCAAAAATATTTCTTATAAAAAAAAATCTGTCCACTACAGTGTGACTGCATACGGGTAAGTCCTGTGATTGTGTTGTTTAACCAACTCCCATGGAGGTGTAGGAGGAGATGGATGTTGAGGACCGTTTGTTCACTTGGCACCCAGCAGTTGTGGCAGAGTGTACAATCCTCCTGTAAGCATGGGCCTCTTCTTCCTTGAGCAGCAGAACTCCCTACTGAGTTCTCCCTGCTGAGTTAGCAGTGCACATGGCCGCCCAACTAGACTACATTTCCTAGCCTGCTTTGCCACCAGAAGGGGCAAGAGGGAAATGGCACCTGTCATCCAGTGTAGATTATTGAGAAACATAGACATTTGTTTCCAATAGATTTATTGAGAATTAATCCTCCTTTGCATAACACCAAAAAATGGAAGGCCACCAAATGTACATTAATAGGGGAGTGACTAAATAAATTATGGCACATCCAAAGGACAGAAGACCTTACCATTCACCAGTAACAGGTGACTCTGCTATAGAGTTTACTATGGGCCGGGCATTGCTGAAAATATAGAAACAAGACAGGCATGCGTGGTGGCTCACACCTGTAATCCCAGTACTTGGGAGGCTGAGACAGGAAGATTGCAGGTTCAAGGCCAAACTCAGCAATTTAGTGAGGCCCTCTGCAATTTAGACCCTTTTTCAAAAATAAAAAGGGTTGGGGGTGTAGCTCAGAAGTAGAATGCCCCTGGATCCAGTCCCCAGAAGGAAGGAAGGAAGGAAGGAAGGAAGGAAGGAAGGAAGGAAGGAAGGAAACATGAAAATATATTCATGTTCTGCTGCTTTTCTGTCTTCAACTGACATTTTTAACTCTTCATGGCCAGAGATTTCAGAGAAAACTCTGGAAAGTGGAAGGCAGGGCAGTGGCCTCAGGCGTGTCTGTCCCTTTCATCGATGGTGCTCCCTTGGTTGTATTTCTAGTAACTCTTTAAGATGCCTCATTTTGATCTTATTTGGAGTGATGAACGGGACACGGAGTGGTCCACTTGACTTCGCACACTGGCATGGCTTCTAACCAACTCTATGACCTCGTCCAGCCCAATTTATTCAACTTTAAGAGGAGGAGGCAGAATTAAATAATACTTTAAAGCTTTTCCATTATTATCATTCTGAACTTTGCACATCAGTCTACAGGACAATCAGTGTATCCACAGAGGCCAAAGATGCTAAACAGGGTGTAGGGCGGGGCCATCTCACATGCGGAAAGACCGAGAGGAGAATGTGTCTTTGAAGAAGGTAGAGATTGGATGTCCTCAGCTAGGCTTGGTAATGCCATCCTGCCCCAATGGGGCCCTCACACACTCCCAATATAATTGATCTTTTCTGTGAAGGCCGTCCCTGCCCATGCCCTCAGTTTACTTCTCTGAAAGTTGCCCCGACACCCCCACCACCACCCATTATCCCAAAGTCCTGATAGTCTGCATAGGGAGACACCATGAAATTTTGCACATGCTGAACAGGAAGATAAAGAACTCTGGGCCTCCTCCCTGGCCAGGGCTCTTGTGCCTCTGCCTTTGGCTCTGGAGAGAGGTCTTATTTCAGCTCGTGTCCCCACCCCCAGCCCCCAGTGATTTCTTCTCCCAGAGTCTTCTCTTCCTAATACACAAGAGCCATTGCATTCATGTGGGGTCGGCGTCTGAGCTCCAAGCACAACTTGACTTTATATGGGCTCTTCCGTATCTTGCCAGTATCACTGTCAATACCCTGCCTGCGAGTTGTGTGCATTTGCAAGATGGTGCCTTTGGAGGATCCTGGGTAAAGGGGTCTCAAGATCTCCCTGTATCATTTTGTACACATGTCAAACTCATGTGAATCTGTAATTATCTCAAAAGTAAAAGTTTCACTTCAATGAGGAGCATAGGAACAATCAACACCATGTGGGTTCACAGTTCCTACTGGAATAGGGAAGGGAAGAGAAACTGCCCCCCATAGCCCGGGGGCATCTGTCTGGGATTTATCGTGAGCACAGGACTTCAGAATCATATGTGTGCCAGCTGGGCGTGGTGGTGCACACTTGTAATCCCAGTACTTGGGAGGCTGAAACCGGAGGATCCAGGTTCGCAGCCAGCCTCAGCTACTTAGTGAGGCCCTCCACAACTTAGTGAGACCGAGTTTTAAAATAAAAAATAAAAAAAACCGGGCGTGGTGGCGCACGCTTGTAATCCCAGTACTTTGGGAGGCGGAGACTGGAGGATCCGGTTCGCGGCCAGCCTCAGCTCTCGCGCGCTCGCTCTCTCTCTCTCTCTCCCTGTCTCTCTCTCTCTCTCTCTCTCTCTCTCTCTCTCTCTCTCCCCCCCCCTCTCTCCTTAGTGAGGCCCTCCGCAACTTCGTGAGACCCGGTTTCAAAAATAAAGTATAAAAAATAGGACCGGGGGCGTAGCGCGGAGGTAGAACGCCCCTGCGTTCAATCCCTGGTACCGCAAAAAAAAAAAATAATAATAATAAAAAATAAATTAATTAATTAAAAAAAACAGGGCTGGGGGTGTAGCTCAGAGGTAGAATGCCCCTGGGTTAAATCCCCAGTACCGAAAAAAAAAAAGGATCATATGCGTGCCCCTCCAAGTGACTTCCTTTTCCAGGACAACTTAATTTGTGACTCTGAGTCCCCACTCGACTTGGATGAAGTCAACATTTTCGTCCTCCATCTATGAGTGAGATCACTCAGTGCTTGTCTTTCTGGGCCTCGCATATTTCACTTAAATCATGATCTCCAGTTCCATCCATGTTGCTGTGAATTTCACTCTTTCTAATGGCTGAATAATATCTCACGGTGTATGTGCACGTGTATATTTATCAGTTGATGGATTCTTAGGTTGTTTCCATTTCTTGGCTCTTGGGAATAGTACTACAATAAACACTAATGTGCAGAGGTCTCTGACACACTGAATTCATTTCCTTTGGATACATATACCCAGTAGTTCAATTGCTGGGTGATAGGGCAGTTATATTTTTAATTTCTTGAGGAACCTCCACACTGTTTTCTATAATGACTGGACTCATTTACCTTCCCATCAACAGTGAGCAAGGGTTCCCTTTTCTCCACATCCTTGCCAGCATTTGTTATCTGTTGTCTTTTTGATAATAGCCATTCTTTTACTTTACTTTTCTTTTTTTTTCTTTTTTGGGTCTTGGGGATTAAACCCAGGGGTGTTCTACCTAAGCTATACTCCCAGCCCTTTTTCGTTTTTCTTTTTTATTTGAAAACAGGGTCTCACTAAGTTGCTGAGAGCCTCGCTAAATTGTTGAGGCTGGCCTTGAACCTGCGCGCCTCCTGCCTCAGCCTCCCAAGTACTGGGGCTACAGGCGTGTGCCATCACACGCAGCTGGTAATAGCTGTTCTTACTGGAATGAGGGATGCCTCGTTGTGATTTCATTTGCATTCCCATGATGATTATGATGTTGAGCATTTTTTTTTCCATTCCTTGTTGGCTATTCACATGTCTTATTTTTCCTTTTAACATTTAGAATAAAATAATAATTTCAATTATATAATCTTTCCATTATACAAAAAAAGCCCATCTATTCTCCACAGTAATATGACTCATTTATGATTCTTTTACATCTTCGTTATCCCCTAAAGAGATTTTTTTGCCCGGGCGTGGTGGCGCACGCTTGTAATCCCAGTACTTTGGGAGGCGGAGACCGGAGGATCCGGGTTCGCGGCCAGCCTCAGCTCTCTCTCGCGCCAGCGCTCTCTCTCTTTCTCTCTCTCTCTCGCTCTCTCCCTGTCTCTCTCTCTCTCTCTACCTAGTGTGGCCCTCCGCAACTTCATGAGACCCGGTTTCAAAATAAAGTATAAAAAAAATAGGACCGGGGGTGTAGCGTGGAGGTAGAACGCCCCTGCGTTCAATCCCCAGTACCGCAAAAAAAAAAAGAGATTTTTTGGGGGGATAGTATTGGGAATTGAACCCAGGGGCATTCTGACCTCCAAGCTATACCCCCAGCCCTTTTTATGTTTTTTTTTTTTTATTTGAAATAGGGTCTCACTGAGTTGCTGAGAGTTTTGCTAAGTTGCTGAGGCTGGCCTTGAAAATGTGATCCTCCTGTCTCAGCCTCATACCTGACTCCTAAAAAGATGTAAATGCTTTTGTTCTCTATCTCCATCTGCCTCTTCCCCCAGTACTTTCAGTACTTAGAATCCCACATTGCTGTGTGTGTGTGTGTGTGTGTGTGTGTGTGTGTGTGTGAGAGAGAGAGAAAGAGACTGGGAATTAAACCCAGGGTGTTCTACCTCCGAGCTACACCCCCTAAATTGCTGAGAGTTGCTACATTGCTGAGGCTAGCCTCAAACCTGCAATCCTCCTGTCCCAGCCTCTCAAGTCCTGGGATTCTAGGCGTGTACCTCCACGCCCGGCTCTTGCTATTAGTCTTTTCTTTAGGATTCCTCTCTCTCCAAGTCTATAGAGATTCTTCCAGCATCATTTGCTTCCACATTTAAAGACAGGAAGTCCAATGCCAGCCTCATTGTACACTGTTTACTTTCTCTCTCTGGAAACTGATAAACTTTTATGTTTATACTGCAATTTCAGTGGTTTTTGGGGACATGCCTAAAGGTGAGGAGTACTGTTTGCAAATTCTGTTTGAATTCAGTGGGCCTTTCAAACTGCAGGTCAAGTCTTTATTGAAAATAATTCAGGGAACATTTCTTTCAAAATTTGTTTAATTGTTGTCTGTCTCCCACTTGCTTCATTTTATGAATTTCTGTTATCCCAATAATAATAAATCCAATATTGCATAATTCAACCCTGTAATTACTTGGTTTCCCGTATCACTCCCTCAAGCCTCTTTTATTCCCCCACACAATTTCCATCTCTTTGAATGCTTGATTGGTTTTTTATTATTTCCTACTTTTTGTATTCCAGGTCAGAGTTCAACAGTGATCATCCTCTCCTTCGATTCACGACTTGAGTATATTTTTATTTTTTGGTGCTGGGGATTTAACCCAGGGGCCTTCTACCTCCAAGCTACCCCGAGCCTTATTTTATTATACTTTACTTTGTTTCATCTCACTTCACTTTATTATTTTCTTATATTTTGTCTTATCTTTTATTTTGAAAAGGGTCTCACTAAGTTCCAGAGGGTCTTGTAAGTTGCTGAGGCTGGCCTCCAACCTGTGATCCTCCTGTCTCAGCCTCCCAAGTTCTGGGATGACAGGCGTGCACCACCACGCCCAGCTTCAAGGCTCGAAATGTTTTGCCTAACAATGAGATCCAGACCGGGCACTGTGTTTGTAGCTCCTGTTGTAGTCGGCGTGGGTCTTGACTCGGGTTAGCCTCTTTCTCCTCTGTAGGCTGATCCCTGTTGTTCTCTGTGATCCTCCGGTTCTTCCTCTTTTTCAGGCCCCCCTGGATGTGTTGGTATTTTCCTTTGCTCACTTTGAGCTGCAGGGACATAGAGCAGGCCTGGATCTGGAGTACCGGATGGCCCAGCGGTCTTTGCCTTGCTGGGTCCACAGTGCACCCGTTGGCAAGTTGTTGACCCCGGAAGGACTCCCTCACCTCTCCAGTCTCCTCCATTTGCCCAGGGAAGAGAGGACTCAGCACGCTTGTTACTGCCCCTTTATCTTTTTGAAGCCTGGAACGATGAGCCAAAAGAGGGCTCATGGAGGCAGGTAGACTCTTCCCCGGGGGTCTTTGGGTTTCCATAGTCAAATGTTCCCAGATTCGGCCACTTTTCTTCTCCTACTTTTTTTTTGGGGGGGGGAGAATATGGGGGATTGTACCCAGGGGCATTCTACCTCTGAGCTACACCCCCAGCCCTGTTTTATTTTTTTAATGGTCTCACTAGGTTGCTGAGAGTCTCACTACGTTGCTGAGGCTGGCTTTGAACCTGAAATCCTCCTGTCTCAGACTCCCAAGTACTGGGATTACAGGCATGTGCCACAACACCCAGCTCTGCCACTTTTCTTCGAACCACCATTCCTGTGCCTCTGATTCCTGAGCTCATGGGGGCTCAGAGGCAGGACGTGTTTCTGCCAGCACTCTTCACTGGATCCCAGAGATGTCCTGAACCTCGTTCCCCAGAGATGCCCCGGACCTCATTTCTTCTCTACATCCAGAAGTTCTTGGCCCATGAAAGGTTAAGCACTAGTTTCAAATTGAAGGGCGAGGGCGGCAAGGATATATTCAAGCAACCATCTTCCCATAATTCTGAGATGGCACTGTATTCCAAAGGTCAGAAATACTATAGTCCATTTCACACCACAGCACAATAAAACTAGAATGGGCCAACCAAAGTATCCAAACAAAACTGGGCGTGGTGGCGCATGCCTATAATCCCAGTACTTGGGAGGCTGAGACAGGAGGATTGCAGGTTTGAAGCCAGCTTCAGTAAGTAGCAAGACTCTCAGCAACCCAGCAAGACCCGGTTTCAAAACAAAAAATAGCCGGGCATGGTGGCGCACGCTTGCAATCCCAGTACTTGGGAGGCTGAGACAGGAGGATTGTAGGTTCGAGGACAGCCTCAGCA